>SJYX01001528.1:35546-50007 GCA_006410675.1 Oreotragus oreotragus
AAACTGTGGAAAATTCTGAGAGAGATGGGAATACCAGACAACCTGACCTGCCTCTTGAGAAATCTGTATGCAGGTCAGGAAGCAACAGTTAGAACTGGACATGGAACAACAGACTGGTTCCAAATAGGAAAAGGAGTACATCAAGGCTGTATATTGTCACCCTGCTTATTTAACTTATATGCAGAGTACATCATGAGAAACGCTGGACTGGAAGAAGCACAAGCTGGAATCAAGATTGCCGGGAGAAATATCAATAACCTCAGATAAGCAGATGACACCACCCTTATGGCAGAAAGTGAAGAGGAACTAAAAAGCCTCTTGATGAAAGTGAAAGTGGAGAGTGAAACAGTTGGCTTAAAGCTCAACATTCAGAAAACGAAGATCATGACATCCGGGCCCATCCCTTCATGGGAAATAGATGGGGAAACAGTGGAAACAGTGTCAGACTTTATTTTTTTGGGCTCCACAATCACTGCAGATGGTGACTGCAGCCATGAAATTAAAAGACGCTTACTGCTTGGAAGAAAAGTTATGATCAACCTAGATAGCCTATTGAAAAGCAGAGACATTACTTTGCCAACAAAAGTCCGTCTAGTCAAGGCTACGGTTTTTCCAGTAGTCATGTATGGATGTGAGAGTTGGACTGTGAAGAAGGCTGAACGCCAAAGAATTGATGCTTTTGAATTGTGGTGTTGGAGAAGACACCTGAGAGTCCCTTGGACTGCAAGGAGATCCAACCAGTCCATTCTGAAGGAGATCAGCCCTGGGATTTCTTTGGAGGGAATGATGCTAAAGCTGAAACTCCAGTACTTTGGCCACCTCATGAGAAGAGTTGACTCATTGGAAAAGACTCTGATCCTGGGAAGGATTGGGGGCAGGAGGAGAAGGAAACGACAGAGGATGAGATGGTTTGATGGCATCACTGACTCGATGGACTCGAGTCTGAGTGAACTCTGGGAGTTGGTGATGGACAGGGAGGCCTGGTGTGCTGTGATTCATGGGGTCGCTAGAGTGGAACACGACTGACTGAACTGAACTGAATGTTCCATTGTGAATATGTACCACAGCTTTCTCATCGTTTCTTCTGCCGATGAAGATTTAGGTTGCTTCCATGTCCTGGCTATTGTAAACAGTGCTACGATGAACATTGGGGTACATGTGTCTCTTTCAATTCTGCTTTCCTCAGTGTGTATGCCCAGATTTGGGATTTCTGGGTCGTATGGCAGTTCCACTTCCAGTTTTTTAAGGAATCTCCACTCTGTTCTCCATCATGGCTGTACTAGTTTGTATTCCTACCAACAGCCTAAGAGGGTTCCTTTTTTTCCACACCCTCTCCAGCACTTATTGTTTGTAGACTTTTTGATAACAGCCATTCTGACTGGCATGAGATGGTATCTCATTGTGGCTTTGATTTGCATCTCTGATGAGTGACGTTGAGCATCTTTTCATGTTTGTTAGCCATCTGCATGTCTTTGGATAAATGTCTGTCTAGTTCTTTGGCCCATTTTTTGAATGGGTGGTGACCATTCTTAATTAGCAACAAGGCTTTCCAATTTTGAATGAAAGCTCTATAATATCTGTGCTTGTAAAGCACTCCTCACTCTTGCAGAATGGGCCTGAATGATAGCCAATCAGACCAAAAATTTCAATGCTGGAACGTCTATCTTGGGAATCTTTTTCTACAAAAAAATTTCTCTGGTTTTCTACCTGTAGCCTGACCGTTGGGTTCTAGTAATCTGTGTAGGGTGGGGAAGAGGTCTTAAGAGTCACACTGTCACGTATACTGTGGGTCAACAATTACTCTTACTTTCAAGTATGTGCCTCTTTCTTGCTCTACTATGTGCCTTTTGTTCCAATGATTTTATCTTCACCTGTTATCAATGATTCAATCTTCAGTTTCTGGCCTCAGAGATTACTTGTATTCAGTGTGTGGGAGTTGGAGAAGTGAAGGTGCTGAACATAGACCTTCAAACTACCTTCCATCTCCCTTCTCCACCCACTCCCTCCACACTTTTTTTCCTCCATAATTTTCCATCCTCCTCCATCATATCCTTCCAAATCTTGTGCTCTGCTGGGATACTGAAATGACTGGTGGTGGAGACCAGCTAACTTTTTATTAACATCTCCCTCTGCATGGCAGGAGCTTGCGATTCGATCTACCAATGTCATGTTGCTGCTGTATCTGTTAAACTTTTTCTGAGATCTCTTGTTTTTTAATCCTGGAGATGATAAACATGTGTTCAATATGGTATTATCAAATTGCAGCTGTCTTATGTAAGATAAACTATATATATATAGACATCATTTATTGAGTACTTAGGTAGCAGACATTGTACCAAGAACTTTATTTCATGTAGCATTCATAATTTCCACTTTACACACGAGGAATCTGACCATCAGAGAGATAATAAAGGATGGTATAATAATAAGATGTCCAATAAAAATTTTGATTCCAGTGAAAATTGTATTCAACTTCAAAAAAGTTTAATTAACTATAAGAAAATAGACTCATATGAGTGAGGATGTGTTTCATTCCACTAGACAAACCTGAGCTAATGTCAAGAGTATGTGAATGTTTCCTTATGATAAGTTTATATCTCAGGCAATTTATATCTAATGAATGACAGAAAATGTCATTTCTAATAAACATTGAAAAGTTGGAAAAGAGCGGATAATTTATTATTTTGGATTTTTTTTTCTAAGAGTTACTGAAAGCTTATCTGAAATATATATCCTTCAATGTGGCTGTCATAAATATTACCTTCAAGGATTGAATTCTAATCAGAGTTAATTAGTGAGTGAAAAATTTGTTATAATTTAACAGAAAAAGGCTGTAGACCACAAGATATAAATAAATAGAAGAAACTTTCTAGCAAGGAAAAGGATGCAAATGTCCTGGGATTGCACTCCTAGCAAACTCAGTCTATTTTCTTCTCAAGCAAAAAGAATCTTGATCTCATTAAACAGAATGGTTAAACCTGACACAGATAGCGATAGAAAGTGCTCAAACTGCTATGTGTGTTTCGAGTCTTCAGAATAGCTGTAGGCTTACAAACATCCAGCTACTTTAGAAAAAGTTTTCTTTATCATTTATAAAAAATGCATCAAAATTTTTTCACTAACAATAAAAGATTTTTTCCCCTAAGGTAAAAGAATAATCAGCGTGATTCTTGCTTCCTTACTACTATTCTTACAATCAAACAAGAGAACCAAACTTGAGATGAAGTCGTGTGTTATCTTTGAGAACTTTTCCTAGTAGAGTGAAATTGGAGCTCTTCTCCAACCTGTGTTTTGGAGCCATACTTCAAAGATCCTGAAGCTAGAAACACTGGAATTTTGCAGTACTTTTTTGACTCAATACTCTCCAGGGGACAACTCTTTTGGAGAGTGAGTGGGAAGAGGGCCTGATATATATTTATAACTTTGTTTGTAACTTTTCATTTTGTTATGCTTTTAAACTCACAGAAAGTTTTCAGGAATAGTACAAGGAACTAGGAATACCCACATAACCTATATTATACCCGGATTCAACTCTTTACTTTTTGTCCCATTGGTTTCTCTATATATACTTGCAAATTATTATTATTTTTGTGAATCATTTGAAGGTAAACCAGAGAGATGAATTTTAACTCCTAAATAATGCACTGTTTGTTTCCTAAGAACATGTTTATTCTCTTACCTATGGTTAACATAGTAATCAAAATAAAGATATTTTCTTATATTTTCTCTCTTCAAGATCCAAACCAGGAACATCTATTCAGTTCAGTCCAACAGTCATGTCTGACTCTTTGCGACCCCATGGACTGCAGCATGCCAGGCTTCCCTGTCCATCACCAACTCCTGGAGCTTACTCAAACTCGTGTCCATCCAGTCGATGATGCCATCCAACCATCTCATTCTCTGTTGTTCCCTTCTCCTCCTGCCTTCAATCTTTTCCAGCATCAGGGTCTTTTCAAATGAGTCAGTTCTTCACATGAAGTGACCAAAGTATTGAAGTTTCTTTTCAGCTTCAGTCCTTTCAATGAATATTTAGGAATGATTTCCTTTAGGATGAACTGTTTGGATCTCCTTGCAGTCCAAGGGACTCTCAAGAGTCTTCTCCAACACCACAGTTCAAAAGCATCAGTTCTTCAGTGTTCAGCTTTCTTTTTAGTCCAGCTGTCACATCCATACATGACTACTGGAAAAACCATAGCTTTGACTAGATGGACCTTTTTTGGCAAAGTAATGTCTCTGCTTTCTAATATGCTGTCTAGGTTGGTAATAGCTTTTCTTCCAAGAAGCAATTGTCTTTTTATTTCATGGCTACAGTCCATTTGCAGTGATTTTGGAGCTCAAGAAAATAAAGTCTTTCACTGTTTGATGTTCACCAGGAACATGGATCATATTTATATTTTTATGTCTCTTTGAAAGTGAAAGTGTTATTTGCTCAGTTGTGTCTGACTCTTTGTGACCCCATGGACTGTAGCCTGCCAGGCTCCTCTTTCCATGGAATTCTCCAAACAAGAATACTGGAGTGGGTAGCCATTCCTTTCTCCAGGGGATCTTCTTGACCCAGGGATCGAACCTAGGTCTCCTACATTGCAGGCAGATTGTTTATCATATGAGCCACCATTTGGGACAGATCCTTAGCTATACATAATGGTTTTAGCCTTAAATTTTTTGATGATATACATTCTTATTATTACTATTATTATTTTTTGCAGAATACCCCTCAATTTGAACTTATCTGATGATTCATTGTTGTTAGTTTCAGGTTATACATTTTTGTCTGGAAACCCACTGAAATGATATTTTACCCTTTTTAGTGAATTGTATTGGTGCACATGATTCAGACTGCACTAATATTAGTGATATTAGTTTTGATTGCTTGGGTAAAGTGGTGTCAACCAGGTTTCTCCATGATAAAGTCAATATTTTCCCTTTCCAATCAATAGGTAATTGCAAAGAGGTACTTTGAGATTAATATCCTGTTAATCAAACTTTTATCCACTAGATTTACTGTCTGCTCATGTTTTTCTAACTCCATCATTTTTTCTTCATTTATTGATCTCCATTCTACCATAAAAAGCTCATTTCCTTTCCCCTTCATTTACTTTATTTTTAATTTATTCATTTATTTATGTCAGTGTGTAGTTATAGATGTTTATTTCAGTTACCACAGGGTTCTCAAGGCAAGAATACTGAAGTGGTTTGCCATTCCCTTCTCCAGTGGACCACATTTTGTCAGAACTCTCCACCATGACCCGTCTGTCTTGGGTGGCCCTACATGGCATGGCTCATAGTTTCACTCAGTTAGAAAAGGCTGTGGTCCATCTGATCAGAATGGTTGGTTTCTTGTGACTGTGATTTTCAGACTGTCTGCCCTCTGATGGAGAAGGATAAGAGGCTTATGAAAGCTTCCTGATGAGAGAGATAGACTGAGGGGGAAACTGGGTCTTGTTCTGATGGGAGGGGCCGTGTTCAGTAAATCTTTAATCAAATTTTCTGTTGATGGGTGGGGCTGTGTTCCCTCCCTGTTATTTACCTGGGCTAAACTATGGTGGAGGTAATGAAGATAATGGAGACCCTCCTTCAAACGGTTCCATGCACACATCGCTACACTCAGTGCCCCCAGCCCTGCAGCAGGCCACCAGCGACCAATGCCTCTGCCAGAGACTCCTGGACACATGGGCAAGTCTGCATCAGTCTCTTGTGGGGTCACTGCTCCTTTCTCTTGGGTCCTGGTGCACACAAGTTTCTGTTTGTGCCCACCAAGAGTCTGTTTCCCAGTCCTGTATAAGTTCTGGTGGCTCTATGTTGGGGTTAATGGCGACCTCCTCCAAGAGGGCTTATGCCGTACCTAAGTCCACTGCACCCAGAGGCAGTCCACTGCAGCAGTCCACTGCTGACCTGTACCTCCATAGGAGACACTAAAAGGCTTCAACAGTGTGTGAACCGTGAACTTCCAGATGTCCAAGCTGGATTTAGAAAAGACAGGAAACAGAGATCAAATTGCCAACATCCACTGGATCATGGAAAAAGCAAGAGAGTTCCAGAAAAACATCTACTTCTGCTTTATTGACTATATCAAAGCCTTTGACTGTGTGGATCACAATAAACTATAGGAAATTCTGAAAGAGATTGGAATACCAGACCACCTGACCTGCCTCCTGAGAAGTATGCATGCAGGTCAAGAAGCAACAGTTAGAACTGGACATGGAACAGCAGACTGGTTCCAAATAGGGAAATGAGTATGTCAAGGCTGTATATTGTCACCCTACTTATTTTACTTATATGCAGAGTACACCATGAGAAACGCTGGGCTGGCTGAAGCATAAGCTGGAATCAAGATTGCCAGGAGAAATATCAATAACCTCAGATATGCTGATGATACCACTGTTATGGCAGAAAGCAAAGAACTAAAAAGCCTCTTGATGAAAGTGAAAGAAGGGAACGAAAAACTTGGCTTAAAACTCAGCATTAAGAAAACCAGGATCATGGCATCTGGTCCCATCACTTCACGGCAAATAGATGAAGAAACAGTGGAAACAGTGAGAGACTTTATTTTCTTGGGCTCCAAAATCACTGCAGATGGTGACCTCCAACATGAAATTAAAAGACGCTCCTTGGAAGAAAAGTTATGACCAACCTAGATAGCATATTAAAAGGCAGAGACATTACTTTGCCAACAAAAGTCTGTCTAGTCAAAGTTATGGTTTTTCCAGGAGTCACGTATGGGTATGAGAGCTGGACTATAAAGAAAGCTGAGTGTCAAAGAATTGATGCTTTTGAACTGTGGTGTTGGAGAAGACTCTTTTGAGTCCCTCAGACTGCAAGGAGATTCAACCAGTCCATCCTAAAGGAAATCAGTCCTGAATATTCATCGGAAGGACTGATGCTGAAGCGGAAACTCCAATACTTTGGCCACCTGATGCAAAGAACTAACTCATTTGAAAAGATCCTGATGCTGGGAAGGATTAAAGGCAGGAGATGGGGATGACAGAGGATGAGATGGTTGAATGGCATCACCGACTCAATGGTCATGAGTTTGAGTAAACTCTGGGAGCTGGCGATAGATAGGGAGGCCTGGAGTGCTCCAGTCCATGGAGTTGCAAAGAATCAGACACAACTGAATGACTGAACTGAACTGAACTGAATTGAACTGATTTCACTCACCAGCTGATATATAATCCATTACTACCAATATTTATTTGGTGGTCAAACTGTCCCAGATTTAGCCAGGCAGAGTCATTTTGAGCTGAATTGTGTATTTGTTTGACATGTCCCTTTTTTCTTTACTCCTTATTTTTTGTCACAATAGGCTCATCTTGTACTTTCCATGGCTTAGCACTGGTATTGTCTATTTCTCCTAGGATTCCTGGTTCTCTTTAGTGGAGAACAGAATTTATAAACAAGATCTGAAAATGACAAGAGATGGATCCTAATTCTTAACTACAAATCACTGTTTTCATCATTTATATTAGAAGTAGAGAATTATTAACAACATGGATATTTCTATTTCTTTCATAGGATGGTATAATATTGCAAACTCTAATAATTTTATCAGAAAATAATGCTACATGTAAAGAAACTATACACTGGTCTTCTGGAAAGAATAGCTCAGCCTATGATTGACTGGTGGCTCAGATGGTAAAGAATCTGCCTTCAATACTGGAGACCCAAGTTGATCCCTGGATTGGGAAGATCCCCTGGAGAAGGGAATGGCAAACCACTCTAGTATTCTTGCTAGAGAATTCCATGGACAGAGGAGCCTGGTGATCTAGAGTCCATGGGGTCATAAAGAGTGGGACACGACTGAACAGCTAACACACACACACGTGTATATAAAAATTCCCCTCTCTCTCTCTCTACACACACACACACACACACACACAAAACTTGGAGTTGTACAGTGTCAGTCTAGTGGTTATGGCCCTCTGCAACCAAAGCAAACTGCTGCTGCTGCTGTCACTTCAGTCGTGTCAGACTCTGAGTGACCCCATAGATGGCAGCCCACCAGGCTCCCCTGTCCCTGGGATTCTTCAGGCAAGAACACTGGAGTGGGTTGCCATTTCCTTCTCCAATGCATGAAAGTGAAAAGTGAAAATGAAGTCGCTCAGTCATGTCCGACTCTTCACAACCCCATGGACTGCAGCCATCCAGGCTCCTCCGCCCATGGGATTTTCCAGGCAGGAGTACTGGAGTAGGGTGTCATTGCCTTCTCCGAAAGCAAACTGGCTGGATGCTAATAGTAAGAGCTACCATTTGCTTTACTACTTCAGCTCAGTTCGGTTCAGTTCAGTCACTCAGTCGTGTCCGACTCTTTGCGACCCCATGAATCACAGCCTGCCAGGCCTCCCTGTCCATCACCAACTCCCGGAGTTCACTCAAACTCATCTCCATCGAGTTGGTGATGCCATCCAGCCATCTCATCCTCTTATTTTCCCTTCTCCTCCTGCCCCCAATCCCTCCCAGCATCAGAGTCTTTCCCAGTGAGTCAGTTGTTTGCATCAGGTGGCCAAAGTACTGGAGTTTCAGCTTCAGCATCATTCCTTCCAAAGAACACCCAAGGCTGATCTCCTTCAGAATGGACTGGCTGGATCTCCTTGCAGTTCAAGGGACTCTCAAGAGTCTTCTCCAACACCACAGTTCAAAAGCATCAATTCTTCAGTGCTCAGCTTTCTTCACAGTTCAACTCTCACATCCATACATGATCACTGGAAAAAACAGCCTTGACTAGATGGACCTTTGTTGGCAAAGTAATGTCTCTGCTTTTCAATATGCTATCTAGGTTGGTCATAATTTTCCTTCCAAGGAGTAAGGGTTTTTAAATTTCATGGCTGCAGTCACCATCTGCAGTGACTTATACTTCCACAAAATGTAGAACATTTTTATGAATATTAATTGCCTTCAACTTTTTTAGTACATTATTAAGGTACAGCATAGAATGGAAGGGTACAGTAACAGGTAACTAGAGAGGCACAGGTATTGGGAAAAGCAATTAGGCATAAATAACATTAGATCCTGTGCTTGGACTTCCCTAGTGGTGCGGTGGATAAGAATCAGCTTGCTAATGCAGGGGACACTTGTTTGATCCCTGGTCCAGGAAGATTCCACTTGCTGTGGAGCAGCTAAGCCAGTGTGCCACAACTACTGAGCCAGCACTCTTGGGCCCAGGAGCTGCAACTACCGAGTCTATACGCTGCAAATACTGAAGCCCACACACCTAGAGCCTGTGTTCTGCAACAAGAGAAGCCACAGCAATGGGAAGCCTGAGTACCACAGCAAAGAGTAGCCCCTGCTCATTGCAACTAGAGAAAACCCATACACAGCAATGAAGATCTAAGCCCAGCCAAAACAAAACAAAACAAAACAAAACAAAAACAAAGCACTCCTTATTTTTTCTACAGTATTTTAACTAGTTTTTTAAATTCAGTCTCCCAGAAATTAAGACAGTAAGACAGTTCTAAAACTTTAAAAAATCTAAGTTAACTCATGGGCACATACTGATGCTGTTTCATACATAATTGACTTAGATGTGAAATCAAGATTACAGCTGTGATGGAGAAGGGAGATTCGAGTAGTAAATCAGTGATTTTAAAAAAAGTTACCCAGGTACTTAGAATGTACAGCCAAGGTTAAGGACTTGTGTGCTAACCTATGGCCTCAAGGTCTCACTTTCAACCCTACATAGCTTTTCACCAAAAGAATTATATTGCCAGCTTTTTAAAGAAAAAAAGCCATCTTCCATTTTTAACTTTGTAAATGAAGACTACTTTAAAAAAGCTATTTAATAATATATAATTACAGAAACACTCAACTGTCCTTGAAGAGCAAAGAATCTGCTTAAACATTTAATTACTTAAGAATAGCTGGTTGACCAAATACATCACATTTTGACACATAATACATTTTCTGGGAAGTTTTACTTCTACAATAAGTTAAGATGAATAATGTCAGTGAAAATCCTCATAACCATTCCTGAGAAGGTGAAAGCCATAAACTTGGGGTCAGATATATTTTCAACTTAAAGCAAAATTACATTCCTTCTATCTTCTTTGACCCAAGTCTTTAGTAATTGATTTGACCTCTGGGAGAAGTATTAGGAGTGCTTATAAGCTGTTCCCTGTTTCTTTTTAGCTATTTGACACCTCTTCACCTTCATTGACCAAAGTCTTCTGGATGATGCTATAGCTACTGACAATCACAAAAGACTGCCTTGGGGAAGTCACGTTGAGAATAAAGATGTATTTCCTCTTTAAGTCTGGAGGTGGAATGGGGGAGGTGTGTACACACACACACACACACACACACCAGCTTAGCGGTAGAAAATCTGCCTGCAGTGCAGGACGTTAGTTCAGTCCCAATGTCAGGAAGATCCCCTGGAAGAGGAAATGGTAACTCACTCCAGGATTCTCGCCTGGAGAATCCTAAGGACAGAGGAGCCTGGCCGGTTACAGTCCATAGGGCTGCAAAGAGTTGGAAAGGACTGAGAACACACAGTATACTGTATTTCATGAACATCTCTCTTTTTTTTTTTTATTAGATTTGCTTTCTGATAAAATTAAGACTAATAAGTTTATACACAATTTAGGAATAAATATAAAAATATTCGGTTTTCACATCGATGTGGGGATGGGATAAAGAAAAAAGTGATTTCCTTTCCCTTGCATACAAAGTCCGAACACCAAGCTTGCAGCCTGCTTTATCCGGAACGGCACCCAGAGGAGGGGGGAGGAGAGAGAAAAGCGCCTCTGATTACTTAGGCATTAAAAACCCCACTTCAAGTGATTTGGCAAAGAAAGTGAAGCTACAGAAAGGTTTCTCAAGCCCCTGTTTCTCAAGGGGGACTTTGGGCCTTTCGAGGCAACTCTTTCACAGATTTCGCTTTAACGAAGCAGGTGAAAGGCCATTTGGCACCAGCCGGTTCCTTTTACCCCAGCTGCCTGTGATGAGCGCGGTTGCCAGGCAACCAAGTCTCAGGCTCTCTTTGTGCCTACATCAGGCTAGGAAATTTGGAGGTTTTCAAAGCTGTTGTCTGCTGCAGACAAGTTACACTGAAATGCCTTTAGGTTTTTAGGACTATTTTTTAAATTCCTTACAGTAAAACTGCATTATCTTTTCTAATTTTCTCTCCTTTGTAGAGAGATTATTTAAAGTGTATATGGCTATGTTTCCACAGGAAAATAGCTAGATCTTGACTTCAAAATCAGAAGTAATTTACATTTTAAAAGAAGAGCAAACGAGCATCACAGCTGCATCTCATATGTTCCTTCCTGTCAGCTTAATTTCTTTCATTTTCTTTCTTCTCCTTTTCTTTTGCTTTAAATATTTTTATTGGCTTTCCTCTCTGTTTTTCTTCACTCACCCCACTTCAACATGTTTCTTTTATCTCTTCTCTTATGCTCTCCAGTGACATGAACTCTGTGTTATTAATGCATTCATCTTTAATCCATTGCTAATCCCATAAATCTGAAGCAAATCAAGCTTTTCTTTACAAACTTACTGCTTTATATTTTCTTCTTACTTCTGAACTCCTTTTATTATTATTATTATTACTATTAATGTTATATCTGTAGCTGGGGAGACTTAAGGGGAAAGAGCTGATAAAATATTCCCAGTTGTTATTTGGACTTGTCTTGTTCCTGACAGAGAAACCTGCGCCATTGAGCCTCACAGTGTGCCATCTCTGTTTGTATGGTGGCCTTCTTGGCACCTTCCAGTAGCCTGGAACCCACGGAGTTGTCCAAGTATTTTGGTTCTACATTAATGTGAGACATTCTCTTATGTACTTAATATTGTAAAGATATTTCATTGAGTGCCATTCAGTTGAAAAAGATGTGCTTCTTTTTGTTCTTTATCTCTGAGTCTGGCAATGATTCATGGAATAAATGAAAGTGAATTGATCTGGATATGCTTTAACTATCAGTGATGACTCTACTGCTGCAAGGGGAGAAAAACCTGGTAATATGACCAGAAAAAGGTCAAAGTACTCCTAGGAAGATGTACACTCAAGACAGTGATGCATTTCAGACTAGGGCACATTTTGGTAACCTCTACCCTCATAAAAAATATGCTGTTACTTATTTATCATCATGAGGTCACAAGTAGTACAAGGTGTTTGATATACTTGTTCACCAAGAATTTGGTATAATATGGAAGTCGGCCTGCTGAACATCTTTGCCTGAAAATCCACTGTTGCCGATAAACTCATCTGTTAAAACTACTAAAATGATAAATGGGCTAAGTGGTTAATATTCTTATGTTTTTGATTTTGAACTAGTAGGTATGCAACCAATCACATATATTTCTGGAATTTGTAAGTAAAAACTGTTCTCCCTCTATGATTCAATATTATGATCTCTTATGTTTGCTATGGAAAACCTAATAAAGAGTTATGTCCTTTTTTATATAATAAAATGAAACTACTATATTACAGTAGGCCAGAAAACAAGAAGTGTGGATTTTAACCTGAGTCCAGTCCCTAGCTAGCTTTTTGACTTTGGGCAGTTTTCTTAATCTTGGTCTCAGCTCCCTCTTCCATAAAGTTGTAAGGTGGGAGTAAGTATTCTCTGAGATATATTCTACTATTAAAATTCTGTTGAATTTGAAAACCACTAACCTTTTCAGTGAGTCTGATTTAGGAAAGGGATGATATAACTTTTTTTTAAGCTGATAAAGTTAAGTGAAAAAAGTATTTAAACCTCTTTGTATTTGTTAATTGAGCTATTTTTTAAATCAGACATGCAACTTCAAAATTTGTATCTCTTTTCAACTCTATAGCCAGCAGTTAAAAAGTATAATTTGTAGAGATGGCCTGTGCTTCAGTTTGCCTCATTATTTGCTAGTTGTGGGTCATGGGCATGCTCCTTAACATCTTTGTGCTCAGTTTATTCATCTGTCACTTGGGAATAATAACAGTACCCATCACATAGGGATATTGTGAAGATTAAATGCTGTACTCACTAAAGCCCTGAACAAATGACTAAAGCATTAACATGTTCTTGATATGTGTCAGCTGTTACTGTCACCAGCTATCCGACTCTATTGTCACTCTATTCTTTATTAGTGTAACAATAACCTCCTAGTTTTCAAGTCTCTTTCTTAAAGTCCATTCTATACATTTCTTCCAGTTTAAACTGCCTAAAACACAATTGTCATAATTTCACTCCCCTGCTAAGAACTATGGCAACAGATTTCAATGAACCTATACCCAGTAGAATTGAATATAAATTAGCCTGGCATTTAAAGCTCTCATTAATATATTGGTTCAATTTATCTTCCCAGCTTTGTTCTATTTCTTTTTCATATAGAAATGCTCTGCCTGAATGCAACTCTGCAAATGTCCCTGAGAACAAGTGTTCTGCTCACCCATGTTAAGCAATTAAGGGCAGGGGCTGTGATGAGTGTTTATACCCCATCAATCCAGGACCTGGCATACAGTGGGGCATGCAACTGTTGTTGAAATAAACTGCTTCTAGTCATAGTGTTTTCTCCCAAAGATACTCCTTATCTTTACCTATATCCCTTATCCTTTCTTATCTTTACCTATATCTACCCTCCGAGGTCCTAGCCAAATATGTTACCACAATTCATAAGCTACCTACTTCTTCTCACAGTAGTGTTATGTATCTATCTGGTAGAACTTATATTCTGCTGTGATTCTAATGATTTTTGTCATGATTTTATGTCCTAATTTTTAAATAGATTTCAGAGCAGTGTACTATATCTTACTCAATTTTATTTCCTACAGTGCCTAGCATTTGCTTTGTTAGCTGCCTGTAGCTAGTTGTTGAATACATGAATATGACTAACAGACTAATATTATCCATTGTTTTGTTATGATTCTTTTTAAAAAAAGAACCCAGAGATAAATCCACACATATACGGACACCTTATCTTTAACAAAGGAGGCAAGAATATACAATGGAGTAAAGACAATCTCTTTAACAAGTGTTGCTGGGAAAACTGGTCAACCACTTGTAAAAGAATGAAACTAGATCATTTTCTAACACCACACATAAAAATAAACTCAAAATGGATTAAAGATCTAAACGTAAGACCAGAAACTATAAAACTCCTAGAGGAGAACATAGGCAAAACACTCTCCGACATAAATCACAGCAGGATCCTCTATGATCCACCTCCCAGAATACTGGAAATAAAAGCAAATATAAACAAATGGGATCTAATTAAAATTAAAAGCTTCTGCACAACAAAGGAAACTATAAGCAAGGTGAAAAGACAGCCTTCTGAATGGGAGAAAATAATAGCAAATGAAGCAACTGACAAACAACTAATCTCAAAAATATACAAGCAACTTATGCAGCTCAATTCCAGAAAAATAAACGACCCAATCAAAAAATGGGCCAAAGAACTAAATAGACATTTCTCCAAAGAAGACATACGGATGGCTAACAAACACATGAAAAGATGCTCAACGTCACTCATTATCAGAGAAATGCAAATCAAGACCACA
>SJYX01001529.1:0-11255 GCA_006410675.1 Oreotragus oreotragus
TAAAAAAAAAAAACTAGGATAATTCTTTTGTCATTCTTTGCTTTCATGCATATCTTATCCTCTGATGATCAGTAAAGCTGAAGTTTAAAACTTGTAACACTTCTTCTGGTCTCTGGGTTTGATTAATAATAATTGTCAGTCTATTAAAATGGATTATGATGATTCCCAAGGAATTGGTTGTTAACATAATTAACAGCTGGCTTTACTTTCAAGACATTAATCAAAGGAGCAAGTTGCTGGAAATGACCAGGTTCTCACAAATGTTGCTAATTAGCAAAGGCATTGAAGTTGGGTGACACTGATTCCTGATGCTGTTATCTGCATGATTGTATCACAGATTTAAATACCGCCAATGAGATGTGTTTTCTCAAGTGTTATTAAACCAATAATTTTATTTAAATAAATGTAATTTAAAAGACATTTTAAAATAGAGTGTAAAAATTTGTAAAATGATCAGGATATGGAATGTGAAATATTTTCTATCATAAATGGTAAATAAATTTAATATATGTTAATTATCCCTATTTTGTTCCAATGTTGCTTAAGTACCTCCATCATCAAAATAATATTTCTCTCAGAAAAGGGATAAACTTTACCATTATTTACTCATATCACATATTTTATATCTATGTGCAATAAATGAAGTAGATGAAAGAAATTAAGAAAGGAAAAAAAGCAATAAGAAAACTTAACCCACTTCCTATTCTTACCAAAAGAGAGAAGTCTTTCTAGACATTTTGGAATATTTGCTTCCAGTACCTTTACAGGCCTACAAAGTTTTATGTTGTATTAATTTGTATATAATTTTGTATCCTGCTTTCTGATAACATTGTCATATCCATTTTCTCTGTCAAATTAGATAATTAATAAAATCATACTTTAATTAACATATATTATCCTATCAAAAATGTGTTTTACATTTCAATTAATAATGCATATAAGGTTGGAATCACAAATTTCACTTTTAAATACAACACTGTAACAAGTATCAAAGTTAGAGAAGTAACAGGCTTAGGTCTTATAAGGCCTTTGTATCTGGATCAGAAAGCAGCAATACCTGCTATTCCTGGTAAGATTGCCACATTTAACAAACAGAAATACAAGACACCCAGCAAAATTTGAATTTCATGTAACTAGTGATTTTTTAAAGTATATGTATGTCCCATGTAAGAACTAATATATACTAATAATGTGTAAGGGGCTTTCCTGGTGGTGCAGTGGTAAAGAATCTGCCTGCCAATTCGAGACATGAGTTCGATCCTTGGGCTGGGAAGATCCCCTGGAGAAGGAAATGGCAACCCACTATAATATCCTTGCCTGGAAAATCCCACGGACAGAGGAGACTGGCAGGCTACATTCCATGGGGTCACAAAAGAGCCCGGCATGACTTAGTGATTAAAAACAACAATAATGCATAGGACAAACTTAAACTAAAAAATTATTTATCTGAAATGTAATTTTGGTACAACTGTATTTTACCTAGCAACTTTCAACCAAGATGTTTCTTACATATTGTGGTAAGCAGAATATTGCTTCCCCCCACCCCCCACTCCCCCCAAAAAAAGATGTCCAGGTCCTAATCCCTAGAAACTATGAGGTTAAAAAGCCAAGGGGAACACTGTTGCAGAGGAATTAAGGCTGCTGATCAGTTAATGTTGACATAGATCATCTTGGGTTAACTAGGTAATCCAAAGTAATCATAAAAGTCCTTATAAGATAGAGGCACAAGACAGAACCAGAAGGATGGAGATGTGAGAAATAGCCTGATACTATTTGCTTGGAAGATGAAAGAATGGGCCATGAGCCAAGGAAAGTGGACAACCTCTGAAGGCTGGAAAAGGAAAAAAAAAGTCTTCTGTCCCTAGAGTCTCTGGAAAGGAGTTCAGCCCTTCTGATGTCTTGGTGTTAGCCCAGTGAGACCCCTTGTTTGGCTTCTAACATCCAGAACTATAAAATAATGAATTCTTGTTTTTAACACACTAAATTTACAATATTGTTTTAAGGAAGCTATAGGAAAGTAATAAATATATTTTCATGGAAACATTGGTGGTCATTGAGATATAAGGTAGAATGCATCCCTTGAATTTAATATTGTGATAATTTTATTAAAAAGTTTCAAAAATCTGAGCCAAGACCTAGAAAACACACTTCATGGAAGCTCACTGTGGTTGCCACTCACTTCCTGAGTGAGCTTTGAATGCTCATTTCCTATTGCCACTTCCTCATTTCTTATTTAGCCTACCTAGGAACACTGCACAGAATGATTAAATCTTGGAAAGCTGACATTGTTTTGTTTTGTTTTTGCTAGTGATTGCCTGTGAATGGTTTGAGGAACAAAGAGACTGTAATTCAAGCAATCAGCATCTTACAGCATTAGCCATGAAATGAACTCAAATCAGAAGAGTCCACTTGGGAGTCAAGCTACAGAATAAATCAAAGACAGATGAGATAAGCATATATCCTTTACAACAAACTTTCTCCATCTAAGTTGATGGTGCAGCGAATGCCCAGTACAAGTTATCAGCTATTTAGTATGAAGACCCCAATTATTAAATGCACCATAGTTACTTGTATTTAGTTTTAATGGGAAGAGTAAGCTGAAAAAAAAAGTTGCCTTACTACACAGCTGTGAAATACAATGAAGACAAGTTGCTGAGTGCTGTAGTCACTTTGCTTTTCTGGGACTGCCTCACAGCTTACAAGTTTGCAATTAGGAAAGGGAGGATTTTATAGTCCATTTAAAATGTGTGTGTTTCACAGAGAGTTCACATAAAATCAAACTTTGAGATGTAGTGGTGTTTAAGACAGAGCTCTCAAACTCAAGAAGTTCAAAGTCTACAGTGGAGACAGGCTCATAAACAAATAATAACAATACAAGGTGATAAATGTTCTCACAGAGGAACACGTGGGAAGCTGGGGAAGCCCTCAGAAGGGAGTAATCAATGCACAGGGCTTCCAGGAGAAGGTAATGCTTGACATACTACTTGAAGGAGAGCAGCGGATTTCAGGCACTCCTGCAGCCTGTGTTAAGAAGCAGGAAATATTTTATGCTGAGGAAATGGAGATTCTTTTTTTTTTTTTTTTAATTAAATGGGAAACTAAATAAATGAGTTAGTATGGTCTTGGGTTCATCGACCTGGTTTACAAGTTATGTATGTGTTATGTATATCACCATGTATTAAAATGGATATGATTCTTTTCATTCCTTTAGAACTCATTTTATATGTCAGCTCTTTTGTTGAGCATTTTGGGCCAGATGCTGTGTTAGGTAATTTTTACATGTTATTTGATTCTCAGAACAGTTCTCCAAGTTTAATCACCTCACTGATGCCAGTATCTGGTTTGTAACACGGGGTCTTTCTTCACTGAGATGGGGAACATGGGATAGAGGAAACTTTGTGAAGAATATGATAAGCTAAGTTTGGCAAATATTGAACTTGAGGGTTACTTGAACAGTGTCTAAAAAACTACTTTACATGTGTGTTTAGATCTTTGAGGCCAAATTCAGACTGGAAATATTGATTTGGGAATTACTTGGCATATGTGGCAATTGAAGCCATGGGAAAGCCTGGTATTGTCTAGAGAGAAAGGATATCAAGGGAAGAGAACCAAAGATTGCATGGATGGGGGACTTCCCTGGTGGTCCAGTGGCTAATACTTCACACTTCCAATGCAGGGGGGCCAGTTCCCATATTTGGTCAGGAAACTAGATCCCACACGCCCTAGCTAAAGAGCCTGCAAGCCCCAACTAAAGATTCCACATGCCTCAACTAAAAACAAAAAAAGATGCCCACACACCACAGTGAAGATTGCAGATCTACAACTAAGACCTGGCACAACAAAATAAATTAATATTAATATTAAAATTTTTAAAGATTTATGTATATGTATGTATATATGAAAAGCAAAGAGAGCACAGATAGGGAGCAGCAACATCTAAGTGAGACACAGACACGTGAATAATTATTGACAAAGAGTCATCTGAGAGGTAGTTGGAAAACCAAGTCAGAGTGACAGTTTGGCAAAGCAATGCCAGAAACATTCTATGTTTTATGTCAATTAGAGCAATATGTGAGCAGAGTCAACTGGATTTTGCAACAGGGTCATTTATATTGATATTGTTAAAAAATAAATTCATATTTCTGTGGTAGAAACAGAGGGTAGGCTGAAATATGACTAGTTAATGGGAAGTAAGGCTGTAACAGATATGAAGAGTATGTAATTTTATTAAGGAGTTAAGAATAAGACAGAACAATAAGGAGAGAATCAGAGAGAAAGAGTAAGAGTGCCTGAATGACACATGGTATTGAAAAAGGTAGCTCATGTTGTGTTTAACAGGAAAGGCTTGAGCATAATTACATAATGCAAAGCAAGAGTCATTAGCATGGGCATATAAATCCAGGATTCTTCTGCTTATGACATACACCCATAGCAAATAAATAAAATTTAAAAATAAATACTAACTTAAGCTGTGATATCCAGGTGTGGGGCTGACTCAAG
The DNA here is from genome assembly GCA_006410675.1 of Oreotragus oreotragus. Taxonomy (NCBI): domain Eukaryota; kingdom Metazoa; phylum Chordata; class Mammalia; order Artiodactyla; family Bovidae; genus Oreotragus; species Oreotragus oreotragus. Next base: position 4,501 of record SJYX01001529.1, read on the forward strand.
GAGTCTTGGAATCTAAATGGTATTGTTTTACTTCCATGGAATTCAGGGCAATTCTCCATCAGGATCAGCACATACAATCTTTAACCACACTGGGCTCACCTGTCCACTTTTGGGCCATTAGCTGTGACTAGAAAATTGTGCAGCAAGATACCTGGAGAAGGAAATGGCAACCCACTCCAGTATTCTTGCCTGGAGAATTCCATGGACAGAGGAGCCTGGTGGGCTACAGCCTATGGGGTCACAAAGAGTCGGACATCACTGAAGCAACTTTGCACACAGCCCAGAAAATTGCACAATGTGATTGACCAGGATGGCAACACGCACCACCTCAGGGCCAGAGGCTGGACTATTACTTGGAATCCCATAGAAACCATTAGAAATGGTGAAGGAATTAACCTCAGTGGAAGCGCTGATGCTCCCAGGAGGACTGACAAAGGAGGCTTAGCAGCAAAAGTACTAGATGTTCCACATGGAGGAGGACTCAAAGATATAGGTTAGAGAAATGAAAAATTCAGCAGAGAAGACCTTGATCAGCTTTGGACAGGAAGTAGCACATCCCTTTCATTGGCATTTCATATTGGGAACTTCCCTGCCTGTCTCACTTGTCATGCTTGGATCTTCCGAAGTAAATTTCTCCCCCGCTACCCTCTTTTACTTTCTTCCCCAACATCTATTATCATTCTTTAAATTTATTCTACCTCCTGATTCACTTATTTGTTATTCCTTTTTAATATAAGTGTTCTCATATCAGGGGCTCTGTTTGTCTTTTGTGATATTCTAACTCTGCCATCTAAAGCTTAAAATAGCACCCAGCACATATTTAGATCTCAATTACTTGTGGAGTTAAAAAAGAGATACTGACAGAAAGAGAACTTGAGAACACATACAACAGCTTTTGGCTATGGTAATTGCAAACTATCATTTTTATTTCCCCTTTTACAATGGCAAGTACCCTGTTCACAAGTGTGTATATATTTGGATTATATTTTCAAATTTAAATCTGTCGTTATCTTTGGATTATCAGGTTAAAAATATCAGGGATGATGAGCTAAAAAGTAAAATATTTTCATGGAGTAGGATTAATGGATGTTTATATAGCATATTGTTTTGGTTTTGTTGCTTGTGACTACAATAAAAGATGTAGAAATCTATAAATTTTACTACAAAATAAGATGAATATGCCATAAAATGCCATCAAAGGCACATACATGAAACATGTAGGCTTTATTAGTGGAAAGATTCTCTAAATTTAAACTACAGTTTAAATGTAGTAACCTTTTAGAATTCCGTGAATATGAATGTTCACTCCAAATATCTCCACAGTTAAATAAAACTGCCTTTCAATGAAAGCTTTGGCAACTGGATACCCTCTTGTCTCCAAGTCAGCAGTGAACTGTAATTTTAACACATGTGGAAACAATACATTAGGTGAACTTGCAAAAAGACCTTTGACAGCTACTCTCTTTGAATATTTTATAAGAGGAAAACTATTCTAAAAAGCAGGAAAAAAAATCGTCTGTTTTCACTTAATTTTCTTGGGGGAAGCTCTGTTGTTTATATGGGCAACACACAAACATGTTTATAAAAGTTTTTCATGATATCATCACTGATGCTTCTTTATCATAGGCGATTACATGTGTTTCACATATATATACATATAAAGTCACTGTTATTTCAGAAAAAAAAATGAAGTCCCAGACTTCATTTTAAAAGAGATTAAAATGGCAAGCCATCTAGTAATTTTATGTTTTGTGAGCAAACAGGGAAAAAGCAAAAATAATTTTCTATAAATTAATGCACAGATTTTCATAGAGCAAGATGTATATTTAATGTTTATGGAAAGTGAAAGAAAGTGAAAATATTAGTCACTCATTCATGTCAGACTCTTTGCGACCCTATGAACTGTAGTCTGCCAGGCTCCTCTGTCTATGGAATTTCCCAGACAAGAATATTGGAGTGAGTAACCATTCCCTTCTCTAGGGGATCTTCCCAATCCAGGGATCTCCTGCGTTGCAGATGGTATTTTTACTGTCTGAGCCACCAGGGAAGCCCATAATGAGTGAAGGTGGACAAGAAAAACAAATTCTTAACTCTTTTTAAAAATTTTATTTATTTTTTATTGAAGTTTAATTGCTTTATAGAATTTTGTTGTTTTCTGTCAAACCTCAACATGAATCAGCCATAGGTATACATGTATTCCCTTCTCTTTGAACCTCCCTTCCATCTCCCTGCCCATTCCACCCCTCTAGGTTGACACAGAGCCCCTGTTTGAGATGTATTCCATTGGACATTGCAGCACTATTTACAGTAGCTAAAACATGGAAGCAACCTAGATGTCCATCAACAGATGAACGCATAGAGAAGTTGTGGTACACATACACAATGAAATATTACTCAGCCATAAAATAAAATTAAAAAAAAACACATTTGAGTCAGTTTTAATGAGGTGGATGAACCTAGAACATATTATACAGAGTGAGGTAAGTCAGAAAGAGAAAGATAAATATTGTATTCTAGCACATACATACGGAATCTAGAAAAATGGTACTGAAGAATTTATTTACACGGCAACAGTAGAGAAACAGACAAAGAGAATAGACTTATGGACATGGAGAGAAGGGAGGAGAGGGTGAGATGTATAGAGAAAGTAACATGGAAACTTACATTACCATATATAAAATTCTTACTCTTGAATATCAATAAAGTCGATTATAACAATTAGAGAGGTAAATAAGGAAGGGGTAAGGAAGACTATAATAAAGTTCTAAAGTCCCATAAGAATGCTCACTCAGTCTTATCTTTTCATACATTTCTGTAGAAGGTAGGAGCTTTCCATAAAGACATTCGCTTATCCATTCAGTTAATGATTCTTTTATTTGTTAGAATATTTGCATTAAGTGAGATCTTGTACCAAGTACTGTGATAGCTGCTTGATTAAAAATGGTAAAGATCTTAGTCTCTACCTTTTTCACCCCACGTTTTGTTTGGGATTAGGTTTTTAGGCCACGGATGAAGACCTTTTCAGAATATGCAGGGTAACTCCCATTCACTATCACCTTTAGATTTGGGCCAGTTTTTTCACAGAATCCCTTTCTTTAGAGGCCCCCATGTTTCCCTTGTGGCTCAGATGGTAAAGAATCTGCCGGCAATGCAGGAAACCTGGTTCAATCCCTGGGCTGGGAAGATCCCCTGCAGAAGGAAAGGTCAACCCACTCCAGTATTCTTGCCTGGAAAATTCCATGGACAGAGGAGCCTGGAGGGTGCAGTCCATGGGGCCACAAAGAATCAGACATGACTAAGTGACTAACACACACACACACACATCACAAGTAGAAAAAATAAGTAAGTTTATTAAAGTCATCATGGATGATTCTAACTCTGGGTCCAATGTTCAGCACTATTACAGCACAACCCCCAAACCTAAACATTTGCTCTCATGGGGACCTGAGCCCTAAATGGACCCTCTTTAGGCCCTAGAGAAATATTTCTCCACTCCTCTGGTCCTTATGCTTTTAAAACACAATTGCATGTGAATTCTGCAAATGTTTGTGGTTGTCTTAATTCTGATATCTGAGATGAATTATAAGTACTAAGCCTTTACATGTGAACAGTGTTTATATCCCAACTTATTCAATCCTTACAACTCTAAGAGGAAGGTATTATTACTATTACCATTTTACAGGTGAAAAAATTGAGACAAAATGATTGTCACTTGTTTAAGATTCTGCAGCTATTAAGTTTCAGAGTCAGGATGGTTTAGAAGTAGGCAATCTGGCTCTAAATAACATTAACAATAAAAATAAATATAATATATTTGTCTTATATAATATTTATTATGTAATAATAATCTATTTAAATATAATTATTGGCAAAACATGCACTTGGGATGTACTAGGTAGGAATGTGTTAAGTATATTTCATTCCTTATCAGGTTTAATCTTCACAATAACAGTTGCTCTCACCTTTTTTGTAAATAATAACTTTAAACATTAGATCATACCCTTAAGAGGTCATAAAGCTGAATATCAAGCTTGCTTATTCTGATCACAGTCAGGCTAAATTGTCACCTGAGAACCATTTGTTAAATATTCTCCAGAGTATGATCATATAGGATTATAAGAAGTATCTTAGAAAATTCTCAGAACACTTTTAATTTTTTAATAATGTGACATTTACTTTGATTTTCCCCCTAACAAATGGAAAAATCATTCCAAATAAAATAAAATTAAGTCTAGTTTCTTTCAATAAGTCTTCTTTTCTCATTCTATGATCCAGGATTGTAAAATAAAACCAAAGTTGATGATACATTTTTTTTTTAAGAATGGCAAAGCTTTATTTTTCCTAATTTTTAATATGTCCATCATGTGTTGTATTTTTAATGACAGTGTTTCTTTCAGCTCTTTCTATGAAGTCCTGATAATCAGAAAAATCTCAATAATGTAAACCTCTTTTAAAAAATATCGATAAATCACATTTAGCTCAGGTTTCTTACTTCCCATAATTTGTTATATTTTTCTCATTTGAACCTTGGTCTCTTTTCATTTCCCGTGGTTACAGACTGTTCTGAGTTCTGTGGAAAAGAAGCAAAAACATATTTTAACAAGTTTTTGGTCAAGAGACTGAATTAATGAATCTTGCTGTCTTTGGGTCCAAGTCTTATCATACATCCTATTGTTCTTACAGAACTGGTTTTTTGGCTGAAGAAATCTTTCTCTCAAAACAGCCCCCTTGCTGTTAGGAAATTTATAAGTCTCCACCTAATCTAATTTTTCTTAGCCTCTGTCAAATCTGGATTGAATTAGCCTGGGTGATCCAAAATTATTTAAGGAGGATTATAGATATGCACACAGAAGAATATAAGTTATGATTTTATATTCTGGCTTATTTACAATTAGCAGACGCATTTTTCAAACATAAAACTATGTGCAGTGGCAGCTTTAAGTGTTCACTATGGAAGACTTTAGAAGAGAAAATAACATTGACTAAGCTACTTTTGCCGAAGAATTGATGCTTTTGAACTGTGGTGTTGGAGAAGACTCTTGAGAATCCCTTGGACTGCAAGATCAGCCCTGGGATTTATTTGGAAGGAATGATGCTAAAGCTGAAACTCCAGTACTTTGGCCACCTCATGCGAAGAGCTGACTCATTGGAAAAGACTCTGATGCTCAGGGCGATTGGGGGCAGGAGGAGAAGGGGACGACAGAGGATGAGATGGCTGGATGGCATCACGGACTCGATGGACGTGAGTCTGAGTGAACTCCGGGAGTTGGTGATGAACAGGGAGTCCTGGCATGCTGCAATTCATGGGGTCGCAAAGAGTCGGACACGACTGAGCGACTGAACTGAACTGAAGCTACTTTTGTATGTTAAGTTCTATAAAAGGTGCTTTAAATCTGCCATTTTCCATTAATCTTCCAAAAATGTACTATGTAAGTTATTATTATCTCATTAATACAAACGAGGGGGAAGAACCAGTAAGGCTTTAGAAATGTACCAAAATTTACATATCTAGTGACAGTTGGTGAAGTAAAAGTTTGAAGTCTAAACTATCAGAATTGATGAAAAAAGTTTCTGATGTTTGTAAGTTCCTTTTGCATAAGTGTTCAGGAGACAACAGCAACATTTTCATTTTTGGAACTCTCTGTTTCACTCATCGACCTTCCACAGATTGACTATTTTGATCACAATTTTTTTTTAAATTAAGGTTTGAGGCATGTAAAATGAATTAAGGGTAAAAATGAAATTATACTCATTATCAAAACCTGCAACAGATAGACTTTAAAAATATTTTGAATGAATAAATGCAGCTATTAAATGTGCTATTAGATGATGACTAATTTTCTAATATTTTGACAAAATCTGTATCTAATAAATACATATTGAAAACTAGATTCATTGTTTTATTATAAAGGGTATCATAACCCATAGAGAAGTATTTTGCAAAATTGTTAAAGCTGGTGTTATGCAGATACTGACTCAAATAAAAAAAAAAAGGATACATTTCACAAACTATTAATGAGGAGACAATTGATGATTGTTACAAATTCCTAGGGGAAAAAATCCTAACTGAATTGGTTTATAAGGACTCATAAGTAACAGACGATCATGGTAGTCAAAATACCTTTATTAAAAACCTCCAATTCCCTAGTGGCTCAGGTGGTAAATAATCTCCCTGTAACACCAGAGACCCAGGTTCAGTCTCTGGGTTAGGGAGATACTCTGGAGAAGGGACTGGCAAGCTACTCCAGTATTTTAGCCTGGAGAATCCCATGGACAGAGGAGCCTAGCAGGCTACAGTCTATGGGGTCACAAAGAGTCAGACACAGGAAGTCAAAACACCATTTAAAAAAAATAAGAGTATAAATTATTTTGATAATATTAATGAAATATTTAGTCAACGTTTCTTTCTCTTTCATTTCTACTTTCTCTCTTTTTTTTAGTTTTTGTCTCATCCTGTCTTCAGCTCAGAATTCAACAAACTTTTATCAAACTATCCTTGAAAATAGGAAAAAGTGTGTATATTACTGTACAGAAAAAAGATATATGATCATTTGACAAAACAGAAGAAGAATGCCGTTGATTTTTATCAATCAGAAAAAAAGGACGCTTAGGTCTTTAGTGTTCTGTAGTGGGCTTAGTGTTGGAGCATCTTCACTGATACCTTGTATGAAGACAAATTTGCTTTTACTAGAAGACTGAAAAAAAATGGTTTATGTTTCAGAAGATTCAGAAAGATCTCAACAGTTTGGATTCTT
>SJYX01001531.1:2879-21254 GCA_006410675.1 Oreotragus oreotragus
CTTGCCTGGAGAATCCCAGGGACGGCAGAGCCTGGTGGGCTGCCGTCTATGGAATCACACAGATTCAGACATGACTGAAGCGACTTAGCAGCAGCTCCAGTGTTCTGGAGATGGTGATATCAAGCGGGACAACATTTGACCAGACCTCTCCAGTGTCAGGAGAAGGCAATGGCACCCCAATCCAGAACTCTTGCCTGGAAAATCCAATGGACGGAGGAGCCTGGTAGGCTGTAGTCCATGGGGTCGTGAAGAGTCGGACACAACTGAGCGACTTCACTTTTCACTTTCATGCATTGGAGAAGGAAATGGCAACCCATTCCAGTGTCCTTGCCTGGAGAATCCCAGGGACGGCAGAGCCTGGTGGGCTGCCGTCTATGGAATCACACAGATTCAGACATGACTGAAGCGACTTAGCAGCAGCTCCAGTGTTCTGGAGATGGTGATATCAAGCGGGACAACATTTGACCAGACCTCTCCAGTGTCAGGAGAAGGCAATGGCACCCCAATCCAGAACTCTTGCCTGGAAAATCCAATGGACGGAGGAGCCTGGTAGGCTGTAGTCCATGGGGTCGTGAAGAGTCGGACACAACTGAGCGACTTCACTTTTCACTTTCATGCATTGGAGAAGGAAATGGCAACCCATTCCAGTGTCCTTGCCTGGAGAATCCCAGGGACGGCGGAGCCTGGTGGGCTGCCGTCTATGGGGTCACACAGAGTCAGACACGAGTGAAGTGACTTAGCAGCAGCAGCAGCTCCAGTGTCAGGCTGTGTCACCATATCGCGGACTCCTGTAGCAGAAGCTCCCAACAGGGGCCTTTGGCCTTCAGAGTTCCAGCTTATACTCAATAAACAAAACACAGATTTCTCCTTTAAGTTTTTTTTTTGTTTGCCAGTGCTGCATATATAGGATGCCCAGGATGTTATGAATACCCTATGGAGGATTCTTCCTTGCTGCAGGTGTGGACGTTATTGCAGGATGGTCTTACAACGCCCTGACAGAGTTGCCTGTGGTAGCACAGGACAACGTGGATAACAACCTGCTCCACAGGTGGAGCCCTCACTCAGACTTCAGCTCCTTTGTTAAGATTTATTACTCGAGAGAATCTATTTTGCATTTCTGGGAGCATCTACGGGAAACAGGTATCCTACTTAAAAATACTCACCCTTTTTCTTATGAGCCAACCACGCACCAGGGCTTGTAGGACAACTGTAGATTTTTTCAATTCGACATATTTCATCCTCTGATGCTTCCCAGCCTTCCTAGCTCGTATGTATCTCTGTATGATCAAAACAGCTGATTTCTGCTGGAGAAACACCTGTCTTGCTTTATATCCTCTGAAAGTTGCTTGGATCAAACAAGCAGCTTGATGTCTCTATAAGGAAAAATTTGCAAGTGACGTTAACATATAGATATAATATTTCAACTCACTGGAGGTTCTGGAATTTCTCAATGTAAAATAGAATGTATAATTATATTTTTTAGTTTAAGATGTCATATGTCATAGATTTCAAAATCCATAGAGGTCTATAGCTGAAAGTGAAGTTTTATGGTGATGTAAACCAGGAACTATAGATACCAGGTACTGTTCCCCTCTCTTCCTCTTAATACTTTTCATTGTGAATGAGCAAAGGACTAATATTATTACATGACAAATGCACTTAATAAAACAACTAGTTACACTCTAGAGAGGAGAATGGACGTCATAAGCAGCTATGAGGGGAGTTGTCGGCAGCTTCAAGAACCGTGGCGTAGTCCCAGCCCATCTTAGGTTCCTCAATTCCAGAGCATCCTTACAATCAAAGTCCAAGACATGTAAAATCTCTGGATTGAAACAGGAACTAGATTTGTTTTATGACACAGACCCCCACATATTGGTTGAGTGACCCTGAGCAAATCCCTTTTCGTCTCCAGACCTTGCTTTACTCATCTATAAAATGGGAATGCTGACAATGACTATCTCATGAGAATCCCCTTAGTAAATATATAATAGAAGGTGTAATAATAAAGTGGGTATCTAATCATACATAGTGAATATTACATGAATGTAAAAATTTACAAGTAAACTTTTAATTTATTAAAAGATCATAGGTATCATTCCTATTCTAACACTGATGCTAAATATTTTAACTAGATCACCAATTGTGGCTGAAAGAGTATGTGTTTGACTCATACAGGTAGGATATGCTACATCTATTAGGAGGATATGCTACATCTATTAGGAGGATATGCTACATCTATTATGACTTTTTTCCAAATAAATCACTTCAAACTTGGGTTTGAGAATACTTTATAAATACAGGTACACACAAAAATATTTACAAATAGTATTTTTATGAGTGAATATAATTTTTAATTGACTGCAATGAGGTACTTAAAATAAATGTATTGCTAAGTCACTTCAGGAGTGTCTGACTCTGTGAGCCCCCATAGACGGCAGCCCACCAGGCTCCCCCATCCCTGGGATCCTCCAGGCAAGAATACTGGAGTGGGTTGCCATTTCCTTCTCCAATGCATGAAAGAGAAAAGTGAAAGGGAAGTCGCTCAGTCGTGTCTGACTTAGCGACCCCATGGACTGCAGCCCACCAGGCGCCTCCACCCGTGGGATTTTCCAAGCAAGAAGAGTACTGGAGTGGGGTGCCATTGCCTTCTCCAAAATAAATGCATAGTTAGGTCTTTACTTTTTTTGTTTTCTATTTTCTGCAGTAGTTCTTTACACATGAATTGCTCTTTTTGACACCTACTTTCATCATTAAGGATTGCTCATGAGTTGTTCTTCCAGAGAGTACAGCTCTCCATCTTCTCTGGATGATGACTGCTGATGCTCTCACATTCAACAACCTACAGAGCGATTATTGGAAAGTGATTTCAAATTAACTTATTCAGTAAGTATTTATTGCCCACCCCCACAAATACTAAAGGAGAAAGAAGGTATAAGAAAGCCAAGGAGAGAATAAATAAAAAGTAGAAATGAGTAATTTATATTAGGTTCTAGCAATCAGGATGGTACAAACACACATATACAGACACAAACAGGGTAACACAATGCAAAAGAAATTTTACAATTGGCAGTGTTTCAGTGGTCAAGAAATATTAAGTTCTAGAATGACAAAAAATTCTGAACTGGATCAGGAGAAAGTAGGATTAGCTAGATCTAGAGAAAAGCCTCAATAAAGGGGTGGTGATAGAATGAATGGTAGAGAATAAAATCTGAGTCCACATTGTAATTAAGTCTTTAAGCAGACAGAGGTGGTCAAGAAGAGAGCTTGGGAAGGTGGAACAGAATCAGCAAATGAGAAGTGGACACTCAACCGAAAGAAAAGATGAGCGCCATCAAAAGAGCTAAAAGAGACAGAACCGGAGAAAAACTTAAAATGTGAGGGACAGCGATTAAACTTTAGCATCAATATAGTAGTAATAGGCAACAACATAGAATGGGCAGGTCTTTATCTGTTTGTTCACAACTGTGTGGAAAAGACAGATAAACTAAGTCATGTCACCACTTTTCCTAGAAAATCAGGCTGAACATCAACAAGAAAACTAAATACTGGTTCTTAATAGCTGAGAGCAGCAACTATACATTTATTTGTTAAGCCCGACTCTACCCATGGAATTAATCAAGAAGTGCTTTTAACACAAGTGTGCTCTCCTAAAACAATCTTTAAATCACTGATACAATCATTCATCAGTTCTGGGAATGGAAGAAAAAATTCTTACACTATGGAGTAAACAATAGCATGAACAATCTGATAAGAACTTCTGAAAATGTGTTTCAAAGAAATGAAGTAGGAAGAGGGAAATAGAATTAACATAGACAAGTTGGTAATTATGACATCATTAAGGAGAGAGAACAGATGATAATACAAGGTTAAAAAAAAAAGGAAAGAAATGTTGCCAATAACTAATCAACAAACAAAATGGAGCACTGCCCTAATAAGCAAAGCAACAGTACTAGACCATTTTACCTGCTTCCGTCCTCCATCTGTACCCTTAGCCTTAAGAACCTGAGTTAATCAAATTTAAGTAAGTACTTTCACATCACTTCATGGCAAATAGATGGGGGAAAAGTGGAAACAGTGACAGATTTTTTTTCTTGGGCTCCAAAATCGCTGTGGATGGTGACTGCTGCCACGAAATGAAAAGATGCTTGCTCCTTAGAAGAAAAGCTATAACAAACCTAAACACCATATTAAAAAGCAGAGACATCACTTTGCCAGCAAAGGTCCATATAGTCAAAGCTGTTTTTCCAGTAGTCACATTTTAGATCTGAGAGTTGGACCAGAAAGAAGGCTGAGCACCAAAGAATTGATGCTTTCGATTTGTGATGCTAAGAGAAGACTCTCGAGAGTCCCTTGGACTGTAAGGACATCCAACCAGTCCATCCTAAAGGAGATCAGTCCTGAATATTCATTGGAAGGACTGATGCTGAAGCTGAAACTCCAATACTTGGGCCACCTGATGTGAAGAGCTGACTCATTAGAAAAGACCCTGATGCTGGGAAAGACTGAGGGCATGAGGAGAAGGGGATGACAGAGGATGAAATGGTTGGATGGCATCACTCACTCAATGGACATGAGTCTGAGCAAACTCTGGGAGACAGTGAAGGACAGGGAAGGCTGGCATGCTATACAGTCCATGGGGTCGCAAAGAATCAGACATGACTGAGCAATTGGACGACAACTGGATTATACCATCAAGACTCTATCTCAAAAAAAATAAAACAGTTTCAGAGATAATTTTGTTACAGTAATGGAGAAAACATCAACAAACCATATAAATTAAGCATTGCAACTATTTAAAAGAAAAACCAACAAGCAGTATTATTTGATACACACACACACACACACCACATTGTCCTCTACACAGCTGACACAGTACCGTCTTCGCTGCTGTCGGGTGCAGAAGCAACGCTGAATGATTCTAACAGCTCTTAACACAGCCAGATACTCCTTACGTGCTTTCCAGCACCTGTACCAGGCTTGAATCCTGCAGGCAGCTTTCACTTCTCGTAAATATTTCCTGGCTTTGTGTCTCCTCCACACAGCCTATTAAACAAATAAACATAACAAATATGCAATGAGATGTCTAATTTTTTTTTTAGTTATTGGAAAACAACTAATATAAGTTCAGGCAGACAAGATCAACTGCAGAAATGCAGTCACATCCCAACTCTTCTGTGAGGCTCATTCACTCCTGATACATGAGCCCTCTGAAAACAGAGGGCTGATCCATGCTTTTACCCTGTGGCTGGCTGCCGGCTAGGCCTCACACAACCTTAGCAAGTATTTGAGCTGTAAGAGCTGCACAAATCCTGGGAAGCCAGGTGCGTGCGCTGCCCTCACCTTTTCAACCCTGTGAAGGAACACAAAGGACACGAACCCGCCTACTCCGCTTCCGGGGAAAGGACGGGGACCACCCTACCGCCCTCCCTCCCCCACCTCAGATGCACCTGGGTTCAGGCCAGCCAGCTGCGGTATCCCAACATCCATCCAGCCGCAACCATCAGACTTTCCGATTCTGGCAACCCTGCAGCTGACTAAAAGCTTAAGTGATAGTTACAACTTCTTAAGTGCTTAGCACGATACTCAGCGCTACGATTCCTTACGGTAACACAGGTAAGCACTATTACCTCTAATTTAGAGATGAGGAAATGAAGGCCCAGAGGAACTGATACCAGTAAAGGAACTTGCTGACGTCACATTTAATAAGCAGCAGACCTATCTTATTTAATCTTGACAAATATCTTGTGAGATGATAATTAAGCTCTCTCTTTCACAAAACAGAAATTAACGTTGAGACTTGTTACCTCACAGTAAGTGAATAGGGTCAAAATCTGAACCTGAGTCTACTTGATTTCAAAATATCTACAACAGATATGATAACTACCTCCTACGTGGGGGTCGGTTTCTAAATTCAGTTGACAGGCGAGATTGGTATGTATGGTCAAACTGAGTCCTGTGGTGTCCTTGACTCAGAGTATTTCTCTATGGTTTTATGTAGACGAACACCCCCTAGTGGGAGCCAGGTATCAGTCTTTTTGTCTCTCGGGCTCAAAGGTAGCTCGGCTCTATTTAGGTTCCATGTAAGGCCAATCCCATCCTCTGCTCACATGGACCCTGAAGATCCTAATGCCATTGCCCTCTGTTCAGTGTGATTCACTTTCCCCAACCTACTGCCTACAGCTTCCTGACTGGCCACCGGCAGCCTAGTCCATCTTCCACACTCCTGCCTGAGTAATTTTTTTTTGCCACACTGTGGGGCATGTAGGAACGCAGTTTCCTGACCAGGGATTGAACCTGTGCTCCCTGCACTGGGAGTGCAGAGTCTTAACTACTGGGCTGCCAGGCAAGACCCTGCCTGAGTAATTTTAAAAAGATAAACTAGGATTCTGGTCCTCCCCTTAAAGTCATCTAGAACTTCTTTTAGTCCAGAGGATGAAGGCTAACCTTTTTCCACCTTACAGAGCTGCCCACCTCTCACTCCACGGTCTCAGATCACCTTTATTGCACACCTGTACTCACTCTCAGTTTAGAGCTCCGTGTTACCCCCTACAGCTGGACTTCTCCTTCAATACAGTTTACTAGGCTATTTCCTTTCGGGGAAGGCAATGGCACCCCACCCCAGTACTCTTGCCTGGAAAATCCAATGGACAGAGTAGCCTGGTGGGCTGCAGTCCATGGGGTCGCTAACAGTCGGACAGACTGAGCGACTTCACTTTCACTTTTCTCTTTCATGCATTGGAGAAGGAAATGGCAACCCACTCCAGTATTCTTGCCTGGAGAATCCCAGGGATGGGGGAGCCTGGTGGGCTGCCGTCTATGGGGTCACACAGAGTCGGACACGACTGAAGTGACTTAGCAGCAGCAGCAGCAGCAGCAGGCTATTTCCTTTAGCTTAAGCTGAACTTTTATCTTAAACCCCACTTATTCCAAGAAGCCTTCTCTGATCACTGGGACCAGCTTAGGTTTCCCTTCTCTGTGTTCCCAGCCACATCCATTTCTCATTCTGTATTATGATGAAGAAATTTCCATATATTGACGTTTGGGGATGTCATTTTGGCTATCACATGACTTAACTTGAACTTTATGTTAACTAGAACAGCCTGTTTTGTGGCCTATTAAACATATACTGTATATCTGCTTTAGCTGTTAAAGAAAAGAAAGCATTCAAAAATCAAAATGGATTAACTGTGGTTCAGGTGTCCAAAATGGAGCCAAGTGGCTATTGTGGATGTGGTTTGACATGTTTCAGCATCACTGAGAACTTAAACTTTATATTAAACTCAAGGACATCAGTGCTGCTGCTGCTGCGGCTAAGTTGCTTCAGTCATATCCGACTCTGTGAGTCCCCATAGACGGCAGCCCACCAGGCTCCCCCGTCCCTGGGATTCTCCAGGCAAGAACACTGGAGTGGGTTGCCATTTACTTCTCCAATGCATGAAAGTAAAAAGTGAAAGTGGAGTTGCTGAGTCGTGTCCGATTCTTAGCGACCCCATGGACTGCAGCGCACCAGGCTCCTCTGTCCGTGGGATTTTCTAGGCAAGAGTGCTGGAATGGGGCACCATCACCTTCTCCGAAGGACACCACTAGCTGTTCTCAAAACATATAAGCTACAACCATATGGTCTCAAAGTCTTCACTTTTAACTCTGCAGTCATAACTTAAATTTAGGGTGATCATGTCCAGAACAATCTTGTTCTGTGCTGTCTTGGGTAAACAATTATTGGCATCTTTTACCTAACTTCAAAAATCTTCTATTTTGGAAGGTAAATGAAATGGTTACATAAACTAACTCTTATTCTTTATAATCTGCTACAGCTCATTTTGAAAATTCTAAGAAATACTGGTCAAAGGATGAATGAAAGTTTTATACTTAAATACATAAATACCTGGATTTTTATGGTGCTATTTTTAAGTCTCTGAAACTTCCGTTTCTGTATAAATCCTTTCACTCTAGCTTGAATAATGATTACACTGCTCCTTATTTGTAAGTACAGTTCTCTTTGATGTTTTGCAGGCAGAAAAGCTCTCTGGGGATTCTGCAAACCCACTGCTGCTTCTCTGTACAGTAAGAACTGTTTTCTGCTTTGCTGTGTCCTGAAGTACCGCTGTAATGTGAGGGCCGCCCTTTTCTGCTGAAGGAATCTTCTGCGATATATGGCCATCTGAAGGAAGGACTGAATTCGCACGGCAGCACGCCTCTGTTTTTCCAGTCTTCTTGTGACCATTTCACGGAAAGCTTTTTGAATTGTGACCGCAGCTTTTCTTTGAGAATGATGCTCTGTCTCCTGTGAAGGGCCAGCCAGAGAAGTTTTACGCAGCTCTTGAGCCACAGGTGCTGGACTCTGGCCGGCTTCATGCAGGCTCTCAGCCTCATGACAGTAGAATGCAGGCTGGGTAGTAGGGGCTGCCATCTTTTTGTCAGGCACAGTTTTTAATTTCTGTCTAACTTTCATGCTTCTGAAAGCAGCCTGAATAGTTCGTGCAGATTTCTGAATGGCTAAAAATTCCTTCCTCTCCATTTTCACTCTGACGTACGACCTGTAGTGATTCTGTATGACAACAACTGCTCTTTTCTTGGCCTGATAATCCGCCCTGGCCTGGTGCCTTCGGTAGCATGACTGAATTCGTGTGGCAGCCAGGTGCATGCGTTGGATACCCCTTCGTGCCTTAAAGCCTCTGAAACAAGACTGGATACAGATGGCTGCCTGGGTTCGCACTGTCATTAGCACTCTGTATCTTCTTTGAACAAAAACTACCTTTGCCCTAAGGTGGAGATAGTGCTTCCGTGTTTTAAAGGCTCTAAAATGCTTCTGAACAGTAATGGCAGCTTGATGCCACCTTTCCTGAATCAGTCCCCTTATGGCCACATCCTGAAAGTCAGCTCGGGCACAGGTTGCTGCTGTGAGTGCATCGTGTTGAAGAGCTTTCCTTTTACTCGCTCTATATCTTTCTTGTATTACTTTTGTAGCCCACTGAAGCTTTTGGTAGGAAAAATGTTGCCTGTACATTCTGTAGGTGCTTTGTATTATGACAGCCGCTCTGTGCTTTTCCCTTAAAAGCTGCCTTGCTTTCAGCCCTTTATATGCAGCCTGAATGACCACTGCAGAATGCCTCCATCTGATATAAAGCGCTCTTTGCAGTTTTGCAGCTCTGTATGCTCGGTAACGCTGCTGAATGAGAACCGCGGCGTGTTTCCAGGTCTGAAAGGCCAGGCGCGCTCTGTGCATTCTGAAGCTTGCCTGGATGAGGGCTGCAGCCCTGTGCATCTCCTGTAACTGCTTCTTTACCATCCGTCTTCGGCAAGATGCCTGGATTATGATGATTGCTTTCTGTAACTCCAGGAATCGCTGCAAGTGGTGTTTGGCACAGATGGTGGCTCGGTACTTCCTCTGAACAAAAACAGCAGCTTTCTTGAGGGAAAGGAATCTTTTCCTCATCATTACAGACCTAAACCTGCTCTGAATCAGGGTCGCGGAGGCATGCATCCGTTTCAGACGTCTTCGGATTCTCATACCCCGGAACGCAGCCTGGAGGACCAGCGCAGAGTGTCGTTGCTGGAGGTACTGTCTCCTCTGCAGGCGCGCAGCGCGGCCTGCCCGGAACCGCTGCTGGATGACCTGCGAGGCGCGCCTCCAGGCCCGGTGCCTCGCCCGCGCGCGGTGCCTCCTGAACGCGGCCTGGAGGACCGTGGCCGCCCTGTGCATCTCCTGTGTCTTCTTCCTCACCATCCACCCCCTGTACCAGGACTGGATTTTGATAGCTGCCTTCTGCAACCGGAGCTGTTCTAAGTGATGCCTTGCGCAGACCTTTGCACGGTATTTTCTCTGAACCCACACGGCGGTCTTCCTGAGAGACAGGAATCTTCTTCTCATCCCCAGGGCCCTAAACCTCCGCTGGATGACGGCTGCGGCGGAGTGCCTGGCTTTTAAGCGTCTTCGCGCTTGCATGCCCCTGAAAGCAGCCTGAATGCAGATCGCGGAGCGTCTCAGCTGGTCGTACCTTCGCAGTTGCGCGTGCCTTTCCCTCCCTGCCCGGTACTTCTGCTGCACCGTTTTCGTCACCTTCTTTAACTTAGTAAAATAGGCTTGCTGCCGGCGCCCCCTGTAGAGGGCCTGGATGAGCGTGGCCGCGGTCTGCCTCCTTCTCAGGTTCTGTCTAACTCTTGCCCCTCTGAGAGCTGCCTGGAGGAGGACAACGGCTTTCAGAGTCGTCAGGTACTTTGCACGCTGAGCTCTACCTTGGCGGTACGCTCTGTACCTTACCTGAATTACGACGGCTGCTGTTCTCATTTGCTGATACCTCCTCCGTGACTGCTGCATTTTGAAGGCGGCTTTGATGAGAGTGGCTGCCGTGTGCATGCGCCGGATCTGTCTTCTTGCTCTGACTGCTCTATAGACGGCCTGGATTTTCAGTGCTGCCTTCTTTACAGCAAGATAGTCCTCACGCTGACGGCGTGCGAGCTTAGCCGCTCGACGCCACCTCTGAATGGTGACAGCCGCTGCTCTGTAGCTGGCGTACTTCTTTCTGGCTTGGTACGCTCGGTATCTAGACTGTATGGTGGTGGCTGCCTGGTGCATCTCCTTCACTTTCTTCCTCGTTCTCACACCTCGGAAAGCTGACTGTAGGATTATTGCAGCTGCTTTGGTTTTCAAAAACAAATGATGCTGTTTTCTTCCTGTACGATAAGCCCGATAATGCGTTTGAATTAGATGAGCTGCTTTTTCCATGATTTCCCACCTCTTCCACTGCACGTGCCTTCGGTAGCAGGCCTGTATGATGACGGCACATCTCTGTTGCTTCTGAATCCGCCTCCTGGCTGCTCGGCCCCTCCAGGCGGACTGGAGCGTCACTGCCGCCTGGCGCAGTGCCGTGTACTCCGTCCGCTGCCTCAGCCCCACGGCGCGTGCTCTCAGATGCTGCTGGATCACGGATGCTGCCGTTTTTAACAACCTGAACTCCTTCTGGGCCCTGGCCTTTCTGAAAGCAGACTGAATCTTCACTGCAGCTTCATGTTCCTTTCTCATCTGCTTCCGAACTTTCCAGCCACGGTAAGCGGACTGGAGAGAAATCACAGCTGTCCTTGTTTTGAAGAAATGGCTTCTTATGGCAGAAACCATCTTGCGTGTCCTGTACCATCTCTGAATCTTGAGTGCAGACTGAAGCATGGACTGATACTTCGTCCTCTGACGATAGCCTCTAAAAGCAGCTTGAATTTTCAGAGCAGCTGCAGATTGCTGTTGCAGCTGCCGGCGGACCTTATACCCTCTGTACGCGGCCTGAAAGCAGGTCACGGCTCTTCTGACTTGCAGGAAGTGCTTCCTTTGCTGGGCCCCTGCTCTGTGTGCACGATAGTAACGCTGAATGACAACAGCTGCTTGACAGACTTTCAGGTAGTCCAGCCGCATCTTTCTCATCCTAAAATAAGACTGCAGCGAAACAGCGGCTTTTCTCTGCAGCCTCACCTGCTTCCGAACCAGGTGCCCTCTGAGGAATGCTTGCAGTCTGATGCAAGAGGCCAGCAGGTGTTCTTCTCTCTGTTGTGCAATTGCTCTTAAATGTAAATATTGTTTGTGGGCTTGCTTCATTCTGACAATGGATTGTAACTTTACTGTAGCCTTTTTGAGCCTCAGAAACTTTCTTCTGGAAGCATAAGCCCTGTAATATGATTGAATCTTTACAATGGACGTGAGGATGTGAAGAAACTTTTTCCTGGCCTGCATTCTCCTGCATGCAGACTGCAGGACGATGACAGCAGAACGTGTCTTCTGGTAAGAGGCCAGAACTTCCTTGGCTGAGATGTAAGCTCGGAAGTGAACCTGAATTACGAGGGCAGCTTTCTTCATCTTCTGGTATGTCTGTAATTGCTGACGTCTCCTTATATGTGCCTGCAGCCTGATGATGTTTTTCTTAAGGTTTAGAAATCGGCGTCTGTCCTGCCTCGTTCTCCAGTACGACTGTAAGACACAAGCGGCCCTGATCTGCTTGCATAAGTTACGCGCTCTCCTTCCCCTGAAAGCAGCCTGCAGGCGGATGACTGCAGCCCGTGTCTGCAAATAGCCTGTGCGCTCAACCTTTCCTTTCACGTACGCCCTGTAGTGCTTCTGCAGAGTCAGGATAGACTCTCTGGTCCTTGTATATAACTTTTGGGCTTGAAAGCACCGAAATCTTGCCTGAATGATGATAACACAAGATCTAAGGTGAATGTACTTCTGTAACTCTCTGTGCATCCTATACCAGGATTGTATGACCACGGCAGCTCTTTCTTCTTGAGCGCGTTTCCGGGCACACCATTCTCTGAAAGCTCTTTGCAGTGTTATGGCAGCATTTATTTGTGACTGCCTCTTACGTCGCCTCCATCTCCTGAAGGCGGACTGGATTACAAGGGTGGATGATCTTAGCAGTTCATATCTCTGTCGATCCTGCTTGCTTCTCACATGAGCACGCCAGCGCCTCTGAATTGTCACGGTAGCCCAGTGGTATCGTTTGTAAGAAGCGACAGCAATGATCATTCTTATCTTAGATTGCAGGATAATTGAATAATATTTCAATTTCAGAAACTGCTTTCTAGTGGAATATCTTCTCCAGTGTCTCTGAAAAAAGTAAGAAAGGACAGAAAATAAAATAGACACAACTTTCTATGCTTAAGACCTTTGAAACTATCACTTTTTCTAACATTTTGCTTAAAAACAAACATATCAAACTTAAAAGAAATATATTTCTAAAGGAGATATTTGTCTCTTTTGTTTATAGTTTGTTCCTATGTTGATACAACTGTAGCCAATCCAAATATCTTTCTCCAAATACTAATGATATTTACATAGCATTTGTACTCAAGAGACATAAGAAATATAAATAAGTTTATGTTATATTAGAATAACATACTAGAAAAAAAAACCTATAGTAATATTCTGCTATCTATTGATTCTAAGTAAGTTCCTGTGAATATATCTCTGGTTCTTATATTCTGCCTTCTATCAAGGATGATAAGATATCTTATAATGATTGGAAACTGTTCATAGGCCTGGTAATGCCGACAAAGGCCCATACAGTCACAGCTATGGTTTTTCCAGTAGTCATGTACAGATGTAAGAGTTGGACCATATAGAAGGCTAAGAGCCAAAGAATTGATGCTTTCAAATTATGGGGCTGGAGGAAACTTTTAATAAGAGTCCCTGGGACAGCAAGGGGATCAAATCAGTTAATTCTCAAAATCAACCTTGAATATTCATTGGAAGGACTAATGCAAAGCTGAAGCTCCAATACTTTGGCCAACTGATGCAAAGAGCTGACTCACGGGAAAAGACTGATGCTGGGAAGGACTGAAGTCAAAAGAAGGGGGCAGCAGAGGATGAGATGGTGAGATAGCATCACTGACTCAATGGACATGAGTTTGAGCAAACTCTGGGAGATGGTGAAGGATAGGAATGCTTAGCATGCTGCAGTCCCTGGGATCACAAAGAATCAGGCATGACTTAGCAACTGAACAGCAAATGTCAACAAAGAGTTTTGGGAAATAAGTGAGCCAGATCACTTTCTGAGTCAGTATTTTCATTAAGAATAAAATTTAGGAATTATAGTTACTTGGTTAAAAAGTGTAATTCTGGAAAGACTTGAGGAGTAAGAAGCCATTTGCCATCTGCTTCCTTCACAGCACTCCCGTTCCCTAATCCTGTAATTATCCCAGCAATGTGCAAGCTGTGAGGTCTCGAGCAGATCCTGGCTGCTGGTCTTCAAGCTCTGGACAGTCTGCTCTAGCTGTAAGACAATTCTTCTGTCCAAAACACTCCAAATATTGCTAAGATGTGGTGGGAAGTAATGGAAGGATTAAAAGTCTCAGATAAAAAAATCAAAGATATGACTAAGAACCAAATGGGAATATCAGAACTAAAAAACACAATAACCAAAACAACAACAAAACCTCACTGGGATCAACAGTGGAATGTAGATGATGGGAGAGTCAGTGAACTTGAAGATCAATGCAAAGTATCAATACGGAACGAGAAAGGAAAAAAAAAAATGATTGGGGANGCTTAGCATGCTGCAGTCCCTGGGATCACAAAGAATCAGGCATGACTTAGCAACTGAACAGCAAATGTCAACAAAGAGTTTTGGGAAATAAGTGAGCCAGATCACTTTCTGAGTCAGTATTTTCATTAAGAATAAAATTTAGGAATTATAGTTACTTGGTTAAAAAGTGTAATTCTGGAAAGACTTGAGGAGTAAGAAGCCATTTGCCATCTGCTTCCTTCACAGCACTCCCGTTCCCTAATCCTGTAATTATCCCAGCAATGTGCAAGCTGTGAGGTCTCGAGCAGATCCTGGCTGCTGGTCTTCAAGCTCTGGACAGTCTGCTCTAGCTGTAAGACAATTCTTCTGTCCAAAACACTCCAAATATTGCTAAGATGTGGTGGGAAGTAATGGAAGGATTAAAAGTCTCAGATAAAAAAATCAAAGATATGACTAAGAACCAAATGGGAATATCAGAACTAAAAAACACAATAACCAAAACAACAACAAAACCTCACTGGGATCAACAGTGGAATGTAGATGATGGGAGAGTCAGTGAACTTGAAGATCAATGCAAAGTATCAATACGGAACGAGAAAGGAAAAAAAAAAATGATTGGGGAAAAAATTGTCTCGACCAATATATCCTTCAATAGGCAAATGGATAAACAACTGTAGTATATTTATAAAATGGAATGTCATTCAGTGTAAGCTACTGAGGCAGGAAAAGACTATTTAAACTTAAATGTGTATTTGTGAAGTGAGAGAATCTATCTGAAAAGGCTATATATCTCTGAATTCAAACTATAGGACATCCTGGAAAAAGCAAAAATAGTGAAAACAACAGTGGTTGCCAAGGGTTTTGAAGAAGGGTAAGAGATAAATATGTAAAGCAGAAAGGCTATTTAGGGCAGGATTTTTGTGAAACACATAACTATGCCACATAAACAGTGAAACCCTTGGAAACTAAGGACTTCAGTTAATTATGATACATCATTATTGGTTCATAAATTGCAAACACGATACCATAAGAAAAGAAAGCAAAGCAACAGAAATGATAAAATCTGCACTAATGGAATATGATTCTCATGTACTCCTTAAAATTTTATTATGATTCAAAGCAAAAATTATAATATTGCCTGATGTGGTTTCAGTTGTATGTAAGTTTAATAAATGAAACTGCTGCTGCTCCTGCTAAGTCGCTGCTAAAACATAAAAGCGAGGGAGGGGAGCAAAGGGATCTACATTCCATTTAAAGTGTTAAGTATTGATTCTAAGTAAAAGTTTTGTATACTGAAATGCCTATACCAACCAAAAACAAAANTTGCCTGATGTGGTTTCAGTTGTATGTAAGTTTAATAAATGAAACTGCTGCTGCTCCTGCTAAGTCGCTGCTAAAACATAAAAGCGAGGGAGGGGAGCAAAGGGATCTACATTCCATTTAAAGTGTTAAGTATTGATTCTAAGTAAAAGTTTTGTATACTGAAATGCCTATACCAACCAAAAACAAACAAAAAAAAGACACCCCCACCAAAAAAAAACCCCAAAACACACAAAAAAACTCCCAAATAAATCCCTGTACAGAGGAATAAAACAATAATTAAAACAAAAAAAGATAAACTAAAATGAAACACTAAAAAATATTCAAATAATTGAAGAGACAGGAAAAGGGGGAAGAGAAAAATGAAAGAAAGCAAACATTCAGAAAATAAATGATAAAATGACAGACCAAAGCCCAAACATATTGATAAATATCTGAAATATAAATGGCCTGAATCACCAATTAAAAGACAAGAGATTTTCAAAACATAAAAACTAAATGCTGTCAAGACTTCAAGCCGTATATAATGATTTAAGTAACTAATAAGTAAAATAAAGGAAAAAAATATACCCTGAAAATGATAATCAAGTGAAAGCTTGTTTGGTTATAGTAAGAACATGCAAAGTAGGCTTCAGAACAAAGAAAATGATGAGGGATAAAAAGGAACAATAAACAATGATAAAAAACTCACCTAGAGGACAGAACAATTCCAAATGTGTTCACACCTAACAAAACTTCTTCAAATACATGTAGATAAAACCAAAGAGGGGAAGACAACATCCACAGTTATGTTGGAGACTTAACCACCGCTTTCTTGGCATAAGAATAAGTAAACAGAACATCAGTAAGGACATAAAAGGACTAGCGACCTGATATTTATAGAACACTGCATCCAACAACAGAATACACGTTCTTTTCCAGTACACAGAACATTCACAAAGACCAAGGACCAACTTTTTCTGTAAAACATTTATAAGCAAATCACTGACAAAGAACTTGTATCCAGTATATAGAAAGAAATCTCAAAACTCAATCAGATTAGCACTCAGTCATAAAAATGGTCAAAAAATTTTAACACACTTTATAAAGAAGATGACTGAAAGGCAATTAAGCATTTGAAAACATATACATAGGCTTTGAGAAAATGCAAATTAAAACCAAGAGACCACTATACACTTATCAGAACAGATGAAACACAAGCAATCAGCGTTGCTGAGGATGTGGAGCAATTAGAACCCTTACACACTGGGGATGGGCATGCAAAATGGAATAAGCCAGTCTAGATGGTTTGGCGATGTCTAAGCTATGGTTGTTCCAGTAGTCATGTATGGATGTGAGAGCTGGACCATAAAGAAAGCTGAGCACCAAAGAACTGATACTTTTGAACTGTGGTGTTGGAGAAGACTCTTGAGAATCTCTTGGACTGCAAGGAGATCCAATCAGTCAATCCTAAAGGAAATCAGTCCTGAATATTCACTGGAAGGACTGATGCTGAAGCTGAAACTCTAGTACTTTAGCCACCTGATGCAAAGAGCTTACTCATTTGAAAAGACCCTGATGCTGGGAAAGTTTGAAGGCAGGAGGAGAAGGGGACGACAGAGGATGAGATGGTTGGATGGCATCACCGACTCAATGGACATGAGTCTAAGTGAACTCCGGGAGCTGGTGATGGACAGGGAGGCCTGGCGTGCTGCAGTCCATGGGGTCGCAAAGAGCTGGACACGACTGAGTGACTGAACTGATCTGTAAAGCTAAACATATACTTACCGAATGACCCAGAAATCCCATTCCTAGATATTTACCCTAACAGAATGAAATCACCTAAAACTGGAAACAATGCAAATATCCTTCAACAGATGAATATATAATCAAACTGTGGCACATCCATACCAGGGAACACTCAGCATGAAGGAGAATATATGCACTGGTACATGCAACAGGTGATACATGCAACACCTGGGTGAGGCTCAGAGGCCTCTTGCAGAGAGAAAAAGGGCCAGTCTCAAAGGCTTACCTATTGAAAGGCTCCATTATGTGATATTTTTAAAAATGCAAAACTATAGTAACAGAGAACAGAGCTTGGTACATGGGTGTGGAGGAAGAACGGACCACAGAGAAATGGAATGCAAAAGTTCTTCTGGGAGATGGACTGTTCACAACCTTTGTGTGTTTAAATTTATGTAACTGCATACCAAGAAAGACATGCACATTTTACAGAGTGTTATTAATAATTTGAAAATTAAAATTTTAATTTTGATCTGCATAAAGTTAAAATTTATTTTAAAAAATAGATACTATATCTAAGTAAAGGTATTTAAGACTTCTTGCATCAGATAATAATATCATTTTAGGAGGCTTTTAAAGAAGTCCTGAATAAATAGGTATTGATTAATACCATGTTCAGTAGCTAAAGATATCAATTCTAACTAAACTGACATGTTCAGTTAAATCTCAAATTCTGATATTTTTTAAACTTCAGATTCAAAATCTGTAAGAAAATGCAGAGGACTTAGGATAGCTAAAAACTTCTTAAAGAAAACAAAAGAAGTCTTTGTCTACCAGATGTTCAGATTTCTTATAAAGCTAGAATATATGGTTCGATAGTAGACAAAAAGAACAATGAAATAGTAAAAAAAAAATCTAGAAACAGAACCACACGCATAAGAATCCGTGCTAGGGGCATTCCTGGCAGTGCGGCCGTCAGGATGCCGGCTTCCACTGCAGGGGACAGGAGTTCAGTTTGTTGGGAGCTAAGTCCCCATATGCTGTGCTGCATGGCAAAAAGAAGACTTGATGTGCACTGCAGGTAGCACAGTGAGGCAAGGCGGCCATTTCAGGGAACTATCACAGAAACAATGGCTATCCGCATATACAGAAAGAAATGCGGTCCCTAGCACAGGTCATGTGCAGGAGCTAATTTCAAGAGAGCTCTGAAGGTGAAAGACCACACATCAGTGCTTTCAGAATAGAAGAGAGTGTAGGAGAATATCTTCAAGGTCTTAGCAGTTAAACAAGTACTCCTCAAATGGTTAAAAAAAAAAAAAAAAAA
>SJYX01001532.1:8422-40209 GCA_006410675.1 Oreotragus oreotragus
AAATACTTGTATCCTTTGAATAACAGACACACAGCTCTGTACTTACCAACAGTAAGATCAAGAGTTCAAGGATTTTCATACACCATTACTTTCTTAATGTTCAGTCAGTTCAGTTCAGTTGCTCAGCCGTGTCCGACTCTTTGCGACCCCATGAATTGCAGCATGCCAGGCCTCCCTGTCCATCACCAACTCCCGGAGTTCACTCAGATTCATGTCCATCGAGTCAGTGATGCCATCCAGCCATCTCATCCTTTGTCGTCCCCTTCTCCTGCCCCCAATCCCTCCCAGCATCAGACAGAGTGTTTTCCAGTGAGTCAGCTCTTCGCATGAGGTGGCCAAAGTACTGGAGTTTCAGCTTTAGCATCATTCCTTCCAAAGAAATCCCAGGGCTGATCTCCTTCAGAATGGACTGGTTGGGTCTTGTGGCTCAGATGGTAAAGACTCTGCCTGCAATGTGACATACCTGAGTTTGATCCCTGGGTTGGGAAGATCCGCTGGAGAAGGGAAAGGCTACCCACTCCAGTATTCTGGCCTAGAGAATTCCATGGACAGAGGAACCTGGTGGGGTTCCATGGGGTCGCAAAGAGTCAGACACGACTAAGCGACTTTCTTAATGTTACCTATTCTCAAATACTTTGTTATTTTGCTTTTCTGTACTGCCAGTGTCATCTGTCCAGATATCCAAGAAAAGTGAGAAAACAGAAAAAAAAATCACAGTAGCAACACAGGTAACTTAGCACCATCTTGTATTTTTCCTTCTCTTCCTCTAGTCTGTCACCTAGACATGACAGTCTGGCCTTTTGAACATCTACCTACCTACCAGTCCCAATTCTACTGCTTTAGTTGAAGCCGTAAGAATTTCTCACCTGAATTACTAGGTTTCTTATTAGCTTTATATCTACATCTTCCTCAGTGCTTCTAAAATTCTTTCCTGAATGCAAACCTAATGATGTAATTCCCCTGCTTTATAGCCTGTAGCATCCTTTGTCAGCAGGACAAAGTTCAGGCTAGCTCAACCTGCCGGGGAAGGCAATGGCACCCCACCCCAGTACTCTTGCCTGGAAAATCCAATGGACGGAGTAGCCTGGCTGGCTGCAGTCCATGGGGTCGCTAACAGTCGGACAGACTGAGCGACTTCACTTTCACTTTTCTCTTTCATGCATTGGAGAAGGAAATGGCAACCCACTCCAGTATTCTTGCCTGGAGAATCCCAGGGATGGGGGAGCCTGGTGGGCTGCCGTCTATGGGGTCACACAGAGTCGGACATGACTGAAGTGACTTAGCAGCAGCAGCAGCAGCNCGTTTTCAAGTAGGCATGAAATGGCTGTTTAGCAGGAGATTGAGGTTACTAAGCAGGTCCTTATCCATATGCAAGTGCCCTTCCTCATAGTGACAGCTTTTCCTCACTTACTGGTTATGGGTACAGACTTTGAAGTCATACAGAGGCAATTTCAAATATTGTTTCAGACCCTTATTAGCTGTGTGGTTAGGGGTAGCACACAGGATTACTAAACCTCTCTGAGCCCCGCTTTCTTCATCTGCAGAGCCAGCAACTCACAGGATTGTTGGGAAGAGTCAGTGAAGTCTTATCTACATGTTCAGCCTGTGACATGTTGTCAATGGTCTTCAACATTACATTACAATAATTACATTAATTACTTTAGAATCGCCTGGAGGCCTATGAAACCCCCGATGGCTGGGCACATTCCAGATCACTTAAATCAGAATCTCTAGGTACGGGATCTGGACATCAATCCAGATCCAGTTTTTCGAAACTCCTTATGTGATTACATTGCAGGCCCAGGTTGAGCGCCAGCATGTAAATGCTGGATAATACTTTCTCTCATTTGGGTGAAAAGTAGTTTTCTTCCTTAGTCTAGCAAAGAATTAGAGAAATTCCTGAGAGCAAGTTATGGCTAAGTTAAACGTTAAACATAAAAAGTATTTTCCTATTTATAAATACAGAACTAGCTTTTCATATTTACTCTCTCAGGAGTTCAGAGTTACTGTTTCCTTTATTTTACTAGGTCTCCAATTTTATCTATTAATTTGAACAATGAACAAGAATGAGAAACCAAGGGCAAATTTTTAAGGATGGGTATATACCTCCACAGCAGATTGTCATACATCACTCCCCTGCCTGGAAACCCCACCTACACACATATATTTTCCCCTTTGGGAGCTCCCTGTGTTGTGGATTAGCGGTGTCTGTGACCACATCATGTCTAAAACCCATCTCTGGGGTTTGGCAAGCCAGGGGGCAGTACAACCTGAGGCCTGGGTCTGGAACTGGCTCTCAGTGGGAAGCTAATGTAGAGCTGCCTTTTTGGGGTGGGGGATCATGGAGATGGCCAGTGGTAAGTTTGGAGGCCAGTGCCTGCAGGGACATTGAGAGTTTCAGAATTGAGAAGAAGTGAAAGTGAAGTGAAGTCGCTCAGTCGTGCCCAACTCTTTGGGACCCGTGGACTGTAGCCCACCAGGCTCCTCCATCCATGGGACTCTCCAGGCAAGAATACTGGAGTGGGTTGNAGTGGTAAGTTTGGAGGCCAGTGCCTGCAGGGACATTGAGAGTTTCAGAATTGAGAAGAAGTGAAAGTGAAGTGAAGTCGCTCAGTCGTGCCCAACTCTTTGGGACCCGTGGACTGTAGCCCACCAGGCTCCTCCATCCATGGGACTCTCCAGGCAAGAATACTGGAGTGGGTTGCCATTTTCTTCTCCAGGGGATCTTCCCGACCCAGGGATCGAACCCAGGTCTCCTGCATTTCAGGCAGACGCTTTAACCTCTGAGCCACCAGCCCAGATGCAAATGCTGAGTCCACTGAGCAGGTGCAGGATTGTAAATGAGGGAGAGCTGAATGGAAACTGGATTGAATCAGGAGCAGAGGAGAGGTTGCTGAGTGATTGTTTCAAACAACACTGTGTATCCACTGCTCAAACTGTGAGTGTTGAGCTGATTTATTTGGTCAAGGTGGGCTTGTCATAAACAGATATATGTCGTGATCCTTAAGTCACTTTATGACTAATACTTTTTTCAAAGTATCAGTTGGGCTAGAAAGAGTTGGCATAGCTGATAAAACAGACTAGTTGTTGAAAGAACAAAAACTAGAGTAAAAATAGGGTGTCCATCCTTGTTTGACAGATATAACTTAATTATAAACAGGGCTCCCTTTTATTCTCAAAGCTGCCCTTGATTGGGCCAAAAAAATAAAAATCATACCACCTCCCTGTAAAGGAGTGTTGGAGTTCCATATTCTTCTAAACTGGAACCAGTCGCAGTAACTGTATCAATAGACTTACATTAGAATTTCAAAAAATTAGTGAGGATATATCCACCTATGAGATAAAAGTAAAAATTATTTACCAAATTCATTTGTTACTTTGAGGGAACAGTTGTCTCACAAGCAGAAAGCTCTTTATAGCCAGGTAATCACTTCATGGGAAATATTTGGGGAAACAGTGTCAGACTTTATTTTGGGGGGCTCCAAAATCACTGCACATGGTGACTGCAGCCATGAAATTAAAAGACGCTTACTCCTTGGAAGAAAAGTTATGACCAACCTAGATAGCATATTCAAAAGCAGAGACATTACTTTGCCGACTAAGGTCCATCTAGTCAAGGCTATGGTTTTTCCTGTGGTCATGTATGGATGTGAGAGTTGGACTGTGAAGAAGGCTGAGCGCCGAAGAATTGATGCTTTTGAACTGTGGTGAGGGAGGACTCTTGAGAGTCCCTCAGACTGCAAGGAGATCCAACCAGTCCATTCTGAAGATCAGCCCTGGNAATTTATTTTCTTGGGCTCTAAAATCACTGCATATGGTGACTGCAGCCATGAAATTAAAAGATGCTTGCTCCTTGGAAGAAAAGCTGTGACCAACCTAGACAGCATATTAAAAAGCAAAGGCATTACTTTGCCAACAAAGGTCCATCTAGTCAAAGCTATGGTTTTTCTAGTAGTCATGTATGGATGTGAGAATTGGACTATAAAGAAAGCTGAGCTCTGAAGAATTGATGCTTTTGAACTGTATTGTTGGAGAAGACTCTTGAGAGTCCCTTGGACTGCAAGAAGATCCAACCAGTCCATCCTAAAGGAAATCAGTCCTGAATATTCATTGGAAGGACTGATACTGAGGCTGAAACTGCAATACTTTGGCCACCTGATGGGAAGAACTGACTCATTTGAAAAGATGCTGATGCTGGGAAAGATTGAAGGCAGGAGGAGAAGGGGACGACAGAGGATGAGATGGCTGGATGGAATCACCAACTCAATGGACATGAGTTTGTGTAAACTCCAGGAATTGGTGATGGACAGGGAGGCCTGACGTGCTGCACTCCACAGGGTCACAAAGAGCTGGACACGACTGACTGACTGAACTGAACTGAAGTGAAGCAAGGAATAGCTCTCAAGTCCATGACTTTGCACATACCAGCCCCTGTGCTAAGAGGGTTCTCTGCTTGTCTAACTTCTTGTCTTCCTTACCACTTCTCTTGTTTTCTTATTTCTCTCCTTTGCAACTTACCCCTACCTGAGCTAGGATGGGATAACTTTCTGATCCTTTATTATGTATAATACAGATCATAATCTATAGAATCATTTGTTTGTTAATGGCCCCCTAAAGTATGTATGTATACACATACTCCTCCCAACCTCCACCAGTGCCTGCCCTGCACCTTCATCCCTCACCCAACACAAAGCTGATATAGACATTCTGGTAGCTGTACATATAGTACAGCTATCCACATATACATAGTCTTTGCGCCAGGACTCTTTCGGTATTTAAATTAGGCCTGAGGAGAAGGACACTTTTTGTTGTTCGAGAAGAGAAGCAAGTGTGTTTTATAACCTAAGTTGGCAAAAGGGCCCCTGATGTAGGAGAGAGTATAGGGCAGAGAAAGAAACAGGAGATCTTTGTGTGTTGCCCTGTGAATGTTCATATGAGGAAACAAGGTCTATGTTCTTCCACCTCAGGCCGCACCAGACCACAGGTGGATAGTGTGCCTCTTTGTCCCTGCTGTCTAAACACTTGCCCCCAGTATCACTTGCCAGCTTCGACCAGCTGGAGTGAGCAGCAAGAAACATCATGACAGCAGCTCAAGGTCATCACTCCTGCATCAGGCAGCTCTTCACTGAGCACCTACTGTCATCCAGGAATATCATTTAACTGATTCAAAAGACTGAGTTTGGCACATGCATGCATGCGTGCTACGTTGCTTCAGTTGTGTTCAACTGTTTGCTGCTCCATGGACTATAGCCCCCCAGGCTTCTCTGTCCATGGGATTCTCCAGGCAAGAATATTGGAGTGGGTTGCCATTCCCTTCTCAAAGGGATCTTCCTGACCCTGGGATCAAACCTGGTTCTCCTGCATTGCAGGTGGATTCTTTACCATCTGAGCCACTAGGAAAACACGAGTTTGGCACATCACAGGCTATCAAAGATTTAGTGCAATTGTGGTTGTAGGAGCCCATAAAAGTCAGAAACTTTCAGAGGTCCTGCAACTATCCATATTTGTCTTATTTTTTCCTTTGACTTCTTCTTAAGGAACTCAGTGGCTATTCACTGTGTTCTGAGATGCTGATCACTCAGAATTTTTAACATTTTGGTTTTTTAGAACTATCTGGAATAACTCACATTTTCTCAGTAAAGCAGATTAGCATTTATTTAATGAAAAGGGAGAACTTATACCATTTCCACTGGATCTTGCATCTCTTACCCAAAAGAAGAGTTCTAGGAAAAGGAATACAAGTTAGTGCCTTTTGCCTACTATATTTCAAAAATACCTTTAAGTAGTTCTGCTTTTTTATTATTAATATTTTCCCATCTGGATAGCTTTTTTTTTTTTTCCACCTGGGGTGAACAAATTATTAATTCTATTTTTAAAATGTGCTGTATTCAGAAGAGTGGTTGCCAAGTTTGTTGGGACCTAAAACAAGATAATTAATTATCCAGCAACATGAGGACTATTGGAGTGTTGGATGTAAAACAGATGGTGGGAGAAGAAGGATGAGGCAGTCAGGATGCTGTGAGGGGTGTGATAAGTCTCTCAGGCTGTGTGGGGTAAAGCCACTTGTGTGCCAAGCCTCCCTCCGACTCCCTGCTGCACGTATTTTTCCCCATTGATCCTTCCACCACTCCATCACTTCACTCCTTGAGACCCCAGCTTCCCTGCCCCCCTGCCACCACATTCATTTTAAATGTCAAGGGAGAGTAAGGGGAGGTGAGGGCCAAAGGTCTGCTCCCCTTGGATCCCGGACACAATGCCAGCATCTGTGGTGGCCCCAGCACCTATCCCATGGAGCAAGTCAAGCTGCCATTATCCTTGTCCTGACATTGGTTTCAGTCCTGCAGATGTAGAGCTTTAAAGAGTTTGAGGTTCGTTTTAGAATCAGTTAAGATAAATGAATATTACAAGCGAACGCCGCACATTTTTTTTTGTTGTTATTTGCAAATTTCAAAGACCTAACCTGAAGTCTAAACATTTCCCCAGAGAAAACCTGGTTGAATATCAATGAATAAATGCTTACAAGAAACTGTTACTACCCCCACCTCCCCCTGCTAACCTTTTCACAGTGATCTTCCTCTGTGTTAGTGTGAATTAGCAGGTACATTTATACCAAACTCAATATTTGATGGTAGAGATTATAGTAACTTCCCTGTTGATGCTTTTCTTATAGATTACCATCATCATGCATTTTTAACTCTGTGAAAGTCCTAGTATTTGGTGGTAGGACAAAGGTGGTGACATTTAGAGTTCAGATGTTAAAAAAAAACAAAACCTAACTCTGAAGTTTTTCACTCTTGCACCAGAAAATACAGAATAATCTAGTTAGATGTCTTCACAATAAAGTTACTCATTCATTATAAAAGAGTGAGTTCCTGATTTGAGGAAGTAGGCAGTCACCTTGCCTATCCCACCCTCTCAATATCAGACCCATCTTTTATCATTTAAAGTAGAGCTCCCTAAAATAGATTACACTGACAAGTAGTAATTACTGACAGCTGCATTTAATTAGCAAAGCAGATTCCTGCTCATGACAATAAAGTATTATTACATGTTTAGCATTAGCACTGGCAGTAAAAGAGGTGACTTTGCTAACACGGAACCAGAAGACCTGTTTTCTTTACTTAAAAACACACAGAATTTGGCTGGAATTGAGCTTGTGCTACGTGGGAGTGTCTATGGTTACAAAAAGAAAGAAAAACAGTAACTATAAAAGTAGTTTTTTTAACAGGCAGATTGTACAAAAAGAAATAGTCCAGTGCCAAACACTGCCCCCCAACCCCCGCCCTCCTCGTGGAACTGTGCGTCATTTTGGTGTATCTGTTTGTGTGTGTTTGCAGGGCAATCAGGGTAGGCGTTATGGAAGTGTTTGGGTATCAGAGACAGAAACACAATTAACCCATGTAAATGAGTAATTTCTGGTTATATGGACACTCTTGCTCTCCCTCTCTGCCTCCCTCCTCCCCCTCCTTCTTTCCTCTCCTTTTTCCTTCTTTCCTTTTTTTTTTTTTGTACTTTACCCTCTACACAGCTCTGGTGGGATTCCAAAATCACAATAGGTGGTCATATTTTGAGCAACATAAACCACCTTCCTAACATCATCAATCTGCAGAGCAGGGAGCTGCTGCTAACTTTAAGNTTTCTTTTTTTTTTTTTTTGTACTTTACCCTCTACACAGCTCTGGTGGGATTCCAAAATCACAATAGGTGGTCATATTTTGAGCAACATAAACCACCTTCCTAACATCATCAATCTGCAGAGCAGGGAGCTGCTGCTAACTTTAAGAAGGGCTTCAAACTAGCAGTCCTTGACTTGCATGACATTTGCTATTTTCATTACTTAAGGGTATCACTTGAGATATATAAACAGATAAACTTATTGTGACATTATCAGTAGAATGATAGTCCAAGAACCTAATGTATTTTCTCACACTCATAGAACCTAACTCAAAAATATTTACTGGAGGTCTAAAATGTGAATCAAAAGTTATGATGTTGCATGTCTGGAAGTTGTTTTCACCAAGAAAGCTCAGTGTGGTGTCAGGGTGCTGCTTTAAGTTATCTGGACGGCATTTATTTTTCGAGTGGTAAAAATAGACTCAGTATAAGATACTGCCATCTTGTAACTTGCCACTTAAAAATGCTGTATTCATAAAAATCAACTTATGTATCCATGGCAATAAGAAGCAAGATGAATATGAATAAAGAAATCCTAAATTGATCCTCAAAAAATTTTCCGTCGTGAAACTGTTCAGCAGACTTGCTTAACTTCTTTTGTTTCCTCTCACCCACTCACCCTCTAGTGGACATAAGCTAAAAAACAAGGGGCCTTCCCAGGCCAGAGCAAGGTAAACAAGAGAGATTCCGCAAAGGATGTAACCAACACACTAGATTGGTACTTATCCAAATATAATATGACCTTCAGCTATGTTCACAACCCCAACTAGGCAGTGTACCATCTTCATTCTCACACATGGTCATTCTAACAAGGGGGTTTAGAAAAAAATGCAGGAGCTTATCTGTATTTCAGGGAGATTTTACAAAAAGTAAATTCTAAGAAACAGCGTTCATATGGATACTAAATATAGATATCTAAGCAGTTATTCAGTTAAGACCATTTGAAGTATTTTGAATATTAAAGTACAAAGCTTTGCTAAATTTAAAATCCTGCTGAGTCCAATAATATGTTGGTATTTAAATTCTATTAAGAACAGAGTTTTATTTTTATTTTGTGCTTTAGAAACCAACCAACAATAGACAATTCTTCACTGGAAACATTTTATAGGATTCAAGGACATTGACTAAAAAGAAGTATTGTGATCACTGAAATTGGATATGTTTGACAACTCAATGTTTCAGCTATAAAACTTTCCAAAATTAGATCTATAAAATTGGAAACTCTGCCACGCAACTGCTCTAATTACTGTGCTAGTTCATAAATTAGTACTGAGGAATAAAGGCTCAAATATTCTCTTTTAAGAATGTCTTTGACTCAATATTGTCATTGCTCAGAATTCCATTTTTAGTCATTGGATAAATACTTGTTGAAGGCCTACTGTGTATACAGAGATGAACAAAACACAGTCCTCTGGCTTCAAAGAGTCAGGTGAGAAAGTAAACTTTTGCATTACAATTAAATAAAGGACGCATTTGTTTTTACTTCTCACCTTCTACCACTAGAATGTGAAATCTATTGAAAGCAAGAATTTCTGTTTACCAGTGTACCCTACATATGCTAAAATATTAACCTGGCATATATATAGTAAGTGCTCAATAAATCTTATTGAGTGAAATCATAGTTATATGGATTATTAAAGAAAAAGAGTAGAGAAACAGAGAGGAGAATTGGGAGGAAAAGGAGTAAGAAAGTACTTCCAGGAGGAAGTAAACCTTGAACTCAGTCTAGAAGCTCTAAATGGAAAATAATTTGAGCAAAGCTTACAGGGGCCACATATACTTGCAAAAAGCTGAGTGGGCTTGTTTTTCTTTTTCTTTTGTTTTCTTTTTATTTTGAAACATGCCTTAACATTAGGTCAAAGAAACACTACTTTGGCAGTCAAAAATAATAAGTTGAATCTTAGGATGTAGCAAAACTCCTTGAGACGCCTCCGTTCATCTATACGTGTGTTTCACATACACAAGAGCTATATCTAGACTCTGCCTTCCTTCTCTACAAACTTTTAATGAAACTATCCCCCAGTTCAACTTACGTTAACAAAGGAACAACACTCATCATGTTTCTATCCCACCATATTTTTGAACCAGTTACCTAATTTTTATTAACATTTGTCTGTAATACACACTTTTAAACTGGAGCGGCCTTTGCCATCAAGTCTAGGCCACTTTGTGGTTTAAATACATTCTCATTTTGACCCTTAATCAATTATGCCTAGATAACTAACCCCATCAAGCTGACCTGTAGAAACCACTTAGGTCTCTGCCCTAAGCTAAATACAGAGGAATTCCTACTACAGGGAAAAGCATGAATCATCATTTCCTTACAGGGAAAGCATGAATCATCTGCAAAGGCTAAACCTAGCAGTCAGCTTATTCAGAAAGTGGGAAATTAGGCTGAAACAGTCACGGTTCATTTCCTACTGTAAGGCAATCCAAAGAATTTTTTTAAAATCTTTGTTTAAATGTTTCTTTCTCAGATTATTAGCCTGGAACCCAGTATAAACATCTTCTGCATGTATAACTATCATTTCCTAGTTTGACAGTATTTCACTGACTAGCCCTATGACTAAAGTTGTCTTATGCTATAATGCCCCTTAAGTTGAGTGAGATGTATTATCAGCAATTGGAATCACTAGAAAGCATAAGAGTGGTGATTCCACAGACTGCTCCAAGTGAAAGGAAGCCATAATGGGGGTTTGCTAGAGTCTGCAGTCCCATTCCCGGTCCATCTGAATGTGCTTGACTTTGTTGGCTAAAAGTCTTCTTTCAGAACATCACTGTATGAAGAGGTGACTGATAGACTTCATGCATCCTGGCTGGAGAAAGCAAAGGACATAAAAACAAGTCGGTAACTAACAAGTGACCCCTAAAGTGCACAAAGATGTAGTTTACCATGAAAATACCCGGTTATTTTTAAGAGAATTTATTTTAATGGCAAATATCTGCAAAAAATTCAAGAGAATAAATCCTAGCCTACATAATGATTAAATAATTTTGGGGGAAGGGTGTTCATTTTTTAAAATATGGAGTCAGAGCCATCAAACTAATGTTGCATCAAAATGTTTTAGGTCCAAGAATTTTGCTCCATTGTACAGTAATTGAATGTCAAAAGCCACGTATAAATGATGAATAAAAGTGATGAGCTGAAAACATAAACTGCCCATGTCAGAAACTACTAGATCCTCCAGGGCTAAGTTAGAAATCAGTTTTCAGAAGATATTCAAGGGAACACAGGTGTAACTCTCTTCACGTGATTCAGAATCTTAGAAACTTTCCAGTTTTTGGGGTGCCCATGAGACACGGCAGCGCTGTTGCCTAAAAGGGAGTGAGAATGGGGAAGCGCTTTCAAGTAATGGCTATAGCAATGCAAAATGACTGTTCCTTTAGCTTGTGTTTATCTCAGATTCCTTCCTTTTTTTCCTCCCCTTGAATCTCACACTCTGAAGAGTTAAGACTAGACACCAAGAAGTCAGTTCTGCCTCCACCTTAAATGTTCCTGCTGGAGACCTCAGGATCTTTGTTAACCTTTACTTTCTGACTCAGCATCCCTTGCAAACAACCTAAAGTTAAAACTCTCCTTTTCTTCAGAAAACCTTGTCCCAAGTTAGGATCCCAAAGTCTGAAACTAGTACTCCTTAACCCACTCCAGTCACCATAGCTTTATACTCTTGGATAACTTTGTATACTTTTAGCTATCCATTCATTGAGAAGGAAAAGTGTAAGTTAAATATATAGAAATAATAAGATTCACATTGACAGAATGGTCCCTGAATGCCACATACTGTATTAGACCCTAACATGTACTATGTTATTTTCATAATAATCTGATGAGGTAGGTTCCATATTCAACTTTTATAGATGAGGAATTGCAACTTAAGTTAAATTGCTCAAAGCTGAAAAGTTAGGAAGAGGTGAAGACGAGAACTGAACTCCTAACTTTCTGACTCCATAAATTTATAACTCCTGCTACCAGACATAATACCCATATTGTAGGTTTTTCTGGGCATAAAATTAGTTAAACTGTACTATTGATATTCACCAATAGATTAATGGTTTTACCTGTATCTCCCTGCACAAGTTTAATAGTCATCCATACATGAGTCCTTAATGCCTTGATAATTTTACATATCATTAAATATATATCAGGTTGTTTACATATGTTATTTTTCTCTAATGCCATAACAATCCTGATGTATTATTTTGTGCCTTTTAGGTAAAAGAGTTTCCCTTCATTCTAGTGTATGACTTCTTATCAAGTGTGTTAGGAATGGGCTGCTGCTGCTGCTGCTGCTAAGTCGCTTCAGTCGTGTCCGACTCTGTTCGGCCCCATAGATGGCAGCCCACCAGGCTCCGCCGTCGCTGGGATTCTCCAGGCAAGAACACTGGAGTGGGTTGCCATTTCCTTCTCCAATGCATGAAAGTGAAAAGTGAAAATGAAGTCTCTCAGTCATGTCCGACTCTTAGCGACCCCATGGACTGCAGCCTACCAGGCTCCTCCATCCATGGGATTTTCCAGGCAAGAGTACTGGAGTGGGGTGCCATTGCCTTCTCCAAGGAATGGGCTAGGTTGTGCCAAAGATCCCATCTCAATGGTTTCACACCTCAAAGACTCATGTCTGCCTCCCACCACGTGGCCTTTGCACTTTGGAAGGCTCTGCCCCAGGGAGACCCGTAGCAGCATCTATGGGGAATGTTGCTGATTTTAAGGTACAGAGAAGAGACATCACTGTGGAAGGCATACTAGCTGGAAAAACTTCTCTCTGGAAGTGACACAAGTCACCTGTATCTGTTTTATTAATGAAACCGTGTTCCTCTGGCCAAGTCTGACATCACTGAGGCAAGAAAATATAGTTCTCTCCCAGAGAGGAGCAGCAAGTGTTTGGGAAGTTTAATAATGTCTATGATATTACATATGAATGCTCATTGTATCTCAAAGTGGTGTGTATCTAATCTTTCTAGTCAGAGAAACCTTCAGAGTTCAGAAGTATAGATGGTAGGGCAGGAATTATGCTGCAAGGAATTTTCTCAAGGGCTGTTTTAGCAGCTTCTACAGAGATGACCTCCAGAATTCTTGTCCTTCAGAAGTAGGTTTCTTCACATTTATTACTTCTGCTAAAATGGATTTTAGTCATTCTCAAAAGGGAATTTACACACCGCACTGTTGCCTTTTTGAATTTACAGTGTATATTTAGAATTTGGGATCACTTTCTCTGATGTCAGTCTGCAGCTGATTTTTTTTAATGTGTTATGTGAGCAAATGTAGATTGTAACTATAAACACAGTGCAAGGGAAAAGCAGGCCCATCTGTCTCTTTCAAACTTGATTAGGGAAGGTTGTGCAGACAGTATTTTTAGCATGCTCTTAACGTTAAGGTTAAGTTGCTTTGAAGCCAGTTGACTACCATAGATTTATTCATTTTCAGGGTTAAGATAAAACAAATTGAAATAGATACACATTCCCAAAGATGCATTATGTTTCTCCTTTAAGACCACTTCTACTTTTCAGTTGCCTGGGAAGTAATATTTGCAGGCATAGAGCGTTTTCCTGCACTGACTTAGGGGACAGAAATCTTGAAATAGCTCACAATTCTATTACTTGTAGTTAATACTGCTAACCAGAATTGAACATGCTACCAGGGAAAACTCTGTATACTATTAATACCAAGTACTGTATAAATGAAAAAAATTATACTAATCTATTTGGCGTAGGGGAAGTAAATTCCATACTGAATATAAGAAAAAAGTTGCTTTTCTGTTTGTTCTAAGTCTGATTTTAATAATTAATCTGAATGACTGTTCTATCAAGTCAACAACACTTTATTAAATTATTTAGTGACCAAAAAATACCAGACTGGCCTTATTTTACTCCACCTTCCATTACCATGGGAAACAGACAAATGCCAATCAGATCAATAGGCAGATTCTGGGTTAACTGAGAAAGACTCTGGGAAAAGCCATTAGGAGCTCTGATGGGGAACAATTTTAAAGGACAAGAGAACAAGAAAGTCCAGGTGGAGTTAGATTTATGAAAAACCAAATGATTTTCAATTATAGAAAGATCAATAAACCCAAAGATTAGAATGTTTCAGTTATTGTGCTGCATACGTTACATTTTTAATCTTCACAGTGCTCCTGGGTGGGCGTGGTGGGTTTCACATGTGGGAAAAAAAAGAAGAAACTTACAGCAAGCTGTTGACTAACTGAAGTTTCAGTTAGAACATCAGTGAAACCAAAATTCCTCCTGTCCTGTGGGCCTGATATTTCTACAGTATTCATGGTTTCTTATTTTTGTTTTTAGAATGTTATGAGGTTTCCCCCTCCCCTAAATAAAATATTATATGCCCTGCCCCATGGGTTCGATCCCCTGGGTTGGGAAGATTCCCTAGAGAAAGGCATGGCAACCCATTCCAGTATTCTTGCCTGGAGAATCCCAAGGTCAGAGGAGCCTGGCAGGGTCACAAAGAGTTGGGCAAGACTGAAGTGACTTAGCACTGCACTGCCCATACTTAAAACAGATAAAAATAAAGCTACTCTGTTTAAGGTGAGGATAAGGAGCTGGGAGCTTTACCCAATCAACACCTCCCTGCCTCCTTCCTCATTTCACATATACCTTCTTAGAGAGTCCCTCCATCCTGAGACTGTGACCAAACAGTAGAGATGTCAGTGTGGGAAATGCAAATGAGTCCAGATGGTGAGGAAGTTGAATACTAGATTGAAAGAGAAAGCTTATGATGTAATTGAATTAGTACTGGAGTAAAGTTATCAGAGAGTGGTGAGCAGGGGACATTTGAGGGAAATAATAGAAAGAAAGAAAACTTCATAGAAGGCTACTTCAGTGCTCTACCTGAACCAGTGAAATAGTAGTCAACCCTGAGTAGATTCAAAAGGATTCCGGAGATACTATGAGTCAGCACTGCATCTACTGTGATGCTTTAGAGAGACATTGTAGATTTTAGAGCAGAATACGGGTTTTAGGATCAGAGAACCCAGGTACATAGCCTGGCCTGTGTACTTAACTTTATAACTTTTATCAAATTCCAAATTTGACTGAACCCCAATCTCCTTGTCTGAAAAATGGGTATAATAAAACATAATTGTGAGAATTAAAGATAGTGCTTGTAAAATCCCATGAACAGTGCAGTCTCCTAAAAAGTACCATCCCATCCCTACCAGTTTTTATGTTTTTCTAGGCACTGCCTTATGTGTATTTAAGAACAAGGTCTATTAATTACTATTATTATTATTACCATTACCATTTCTGCCTCTCTGGTAAAAGATTGGATGCAATAAAGAATTGATTGAATTTCATGTGGTATCTATTATTATGAAGAAGGGTGAGAGAGAGACTGTAAACTTGATTGGGATAAGGTAGAGCCATTGGGGGGAAAAAAAGAATCAGGGACTTAAGATGTACTTACACACATATACAAAGGAACTGAAGTATGTTTATTGCAATATTGTTTATAGTAGCAAAAGATTGGGAAAAGCTTAAATGTCCTCAACAAGAACTGATGAAGTAAATTAAGCTGTACCTATAAAATGGAATACTAATCAATCAAAAGAAAAAATGAAATAAAACTTAAAATATGAGGTGACTTTTAACATAATTTTAAGTATAAAAGCAAGATGTACATTCTCCAGAAAATAATAGTAAGCTTTCCCATATTTATATTCAGAGTACCAAAAGAGAAAAAAATATAATAAAAAATGAGAAAATGGTGTTTTTTTTAACTAAGTCTTTTGAAGTGGCCTTCACAAAACATCAACGTGGTCATAACTATAGATAGGCTTTGAAACAGCAGTGACAGCTGGTGACCAGAGGCTATACTACATATGAATCAAATTTAGAGAAAACTTGAAGGTACAGATCATCCTCTTAAGCTATATTTGTCTGTGGAATCACTCCCAGCAGTAATGTTTTTGAACCCAAAGGAGAAAAATTGATCTAAATCACAAGTGTTGCGTAATGGTGCATGCAAATTAAATAATCCTAAAGAAATATATTAAGTTTAAGAAAATTAAACAGATTGAGCTCTCAGTTTATCTGTGAGCTTGGAGTATATAACATCTTCAGAGACATACCAGTATCACGTTTAAAAGAATCCACATAAACATGAAGTCAGATGCATATTTAAAATATATACTATGGATGGTTATTGGTTTAGGGTTGTTTTTTTTTTTTTCTGCAAACAATTATAGCAAACCAAAACAAAAGACTGCCAAGGTGATAGGAAATACCTAAATACTGTTTTTCCCTGGACTGATAGGAGCTGATAGAAGTGTTGTTTTAGCCATTCTTGGGAAAAGATTGTGGATTTGTAAGAGCTAATAGGTATTGAGCACTTGCTGGGTCCAAGCATGGTGCTGAGTGATTTACATAATAGTTAATTCCCCATAACAACTTGATGAGGTAAGTGCTTCTATTTTCCCAAGTGATTCATTTACTTGCTCGGGGTCCCACAAGTAATAAAAGGTCAAGTGGGCATTTGAACCCAGGGCTGCTGACGCCAGAGCTCTTATATGTAGCCAAGATGCTGAATGCTGTAAGCCTAGGGTGTAACCTACAGGAGGGAAGTGGAATAGGATTCAGTTAGTGATATAAAAGCTACAGGAAAAACAATTCAAGAGAATTACTTTGAATGTAGAAACAGGGAATAATGGTATGCAGAGCCTCAGTGGGCTGAATCTATGACCTGTATTTTACTGTTGTAATTTTGCCCAGGCTAGTTTGTTTATTATCAATTATTTCTTTAAACTCTGTTTAAGGAGTATGCGAGATCCCTGGGAATAGGTGAGAGACGGAGGAAAAATAAAAATTTGACCAGTCCAG
The DNA here is from genome assembly GCA_006410675.1 of Oreotragus oreotragus. Classification (NCBI taxonomy): domain Eukaryota; kingdom Metazoa; phylum Chordata; class Mammalia; order Artiodactyla; family Bovidae; genus Oreotragus; species Oreotragus oreotragus. The sequence continues at coordinate 24,925 of SJYX01001532.1, forward strand.
TGATGAGGAAGAGATCAGTGAGGAAGAGATTGAAGTTGAGTTTTAGCATTGTTAAGAGACTTTGGGAAAAATATATAGTATGCTTTTGACTAGTATGGACCATGCAGTTTTCCTAATTGTTCACCTTTTATTATGGGCCAACCATGAAGTGGACTGCATGGAGTTCACTCCCCAGGTTGGGCAGCCATGAATGGTGAGCTGTTAAATGGTGGAGATTAATGAGCCTTGGCAGGTCAGGGTAGGGGAGCTTGGATGGCATCTGCTTGCACGGCAGTGGGCTTAACTCTCGCCAGTTATATGTGTACGAGCTGATAGTTCAGACCTTCAAGTGGAGAAAAACTCACTTTATCTGATAAAGTATTCTAATTCACGTATGTGCATTAACAGTAGCATTAATAAGGACATCTGATTTCCTGAAAATATCTTTTTGGTGTGTGTGTGTTTTAATATGTTTCGACAATATGGAACTCAGATCACTAGCCACTCTGTCTAAAGTCAGCCACTTTTCCCTATGACTTCTCCACATGCTTCAGCCCACCCATAGTCACCATCATTACTCTGCAGCTCCTTCATAGCTCTGGGGGCAATTAGTGAATATTTTACCTGTGTTGGTGTCATCCCCCAATTTAACAAGCTCTCTGAGAACAGGCACCATGTCACTTTTGTTCCCAACTAAGATGCCCAGTCTACCACTAGAGGTACTCAACGAATATCTGTTAAATGAACAGATGGATGCATGACATCTTTCCCATTAAAATTGGAATAATTAACATGGTAATATACAAATCATATATCATATCCATAGATAATGCCCAAAACCTGAAGAAAGAATATTTTTCTTATTGTGATTTTATGACTGTTACAGAAATCCTTTGCATTTCTGTTAGCACTTTCATTCTTAAGGGAGATTGCATACTTCTGCGTACTTCAAGCGTGTTGAAGGCTGCCCTCGAGTAATGCAGGAAGACAAGTTAACCTGGGGGAGAAAAGGGTACTTCTACATGAAAACGTGACGGATCCTAAGGGCCCCAGTATGGACCTATAGAGTTTACAAAAATGAGAAGAAAATTAATTTACATTTTCATGATGTCTTAGCTTTTACAGAGATATTTGGACATAAATTCCCCATTTGACATTCTTACATTTTAAAGAAACCGAGAATCAGGAAAATTACTTGCATAAAGTCATCTCACTAATAATTAGAAAATTTCAAATATTAAGTCAGTTTTCTGAATCCCACTTCAGTGAGTTTTCCATTAAAACACACTAGAATAATTTGCATTTATAAGGAAAACTGAGTTTTACTTCCCAAAGTAGCTAATATAATGTAATTGCTATGCAACAATTTCATTGCCTTAGAACTTAAAAAAACAACCAAAAATCCCAATAACTCTATCAACAGTATCATTTCTTTCTTATAGTCTAATATAAAACATGAACATAGATAATCTAAAAACATTTTATCTTACCTAAAATATAGAAAACATTTATTATATTTAAATCCTAGAAAGAAAAATTTGTGCTGATAATTCAATGAACTGGCTCATCTAGGAAACTTTATTTTTTCTAGCAGCCTTAACTACAGAACACTCAAGTAATATTTATGGAGAATTTCCATTGGCCCAATAGTATAAGTATTTGGCATGTATAATGTGGATTATTATTCCTCTGAGATCATCTGCCTTTATTAGTTTTTTTTTTTTTTTTGAATCAAGTTGTCACTTTAATACTTGGGATGTATCTGGAATCTTCTCCCTCCTCTGCTCTCTATTTTTCGTCCCCTTGGAATTAAAAAATCATCAGTTTGATTTCAGTGCTTGTCTGATATGTGACAGAATAAACAATACTGGATGTGTTCCAGGCCTGCATTACATTTAATGCCATCCCTTCTCCAACAGATGGCCAGTGTGTGTTCGTTTTACGAGTGTCCTTAGAACAGGGCTGCTTCCTGCATCATTGGTTTATTGCAACTGGTAGCGACATGGTTGGAAGAGTTACTTCCAAAAGCAGATGACATTATGGTATAATTTATACCAATAATTATATGTACATAGGCAAACTACTGAAATACAAAAAATAATTTCTGTCGTCTTGAGAAAACGTGGAATTATGGAAGACCCTTGTTCTCTGATGGCCTGATTCACTTTATATAATAGTAAGTTCAATGATTGTTGATAGAAAAAGTCACATGCCTGCTTCCATTTCTCTTAATGGCACTGCAGGGTTAGACTGCAGCGTGAATGAAAAGATGGTATGTTTTCAAAGCCTTGGCAGCCTGTGGTGACCTTCAGGAGAAATGAAATGCTCTGCGCTAGAGAAACAATTGAGCTGAAATCAGTGAGGCGCAGAAAACTCAGAGATAGACTTCCGAAATTAAAAGCTGTTAGCAACAGCTCAGACAAGAAGAGGGAGAAAAGGATATTATTCTGCAAGGTGATTTTATACAAGGATTTAAAATTGGGAGAGAAAAAAAAGTTTTGTTAAGAGAAAAATTTATTTTTTGAATCTCCTAAAGAGTTTAGTGTCATATATTATCTAGACTACAGACATATGTAAGTCTAGGACCTGTTGAAAAGCATGCAGAAAAATAAAAGACCGTTTCATAAAACAAGGCATAAAAGAATTGGTAGTGGTCGTAAGATTTTGCAATCAAATTATTTTCTATGTATCTCTAAGTCACAAAACCATCAGTGGACTACATACTTGTAGAATCCTCTGACATTTATTATGAAATACTAATACTAAATATATTTAGTAAATCTGTTGATGGTTAAGCTCTACAGTTATTTGCAGTTGTTTTCTATTTTATGAAAATAATTGAATGGAATAAAAGGTTTCTGGTACCTTCTTTAAGAAACTAAAATGACACCCTAGATAATACATCTAGGATACAGATCAGATAAAGCATAAAATTGAAAATATACCTCGTTCATATTTGTAAAAGGGTGTTGTAGTGGCCAATGAATAGAGAAGTGGGCCATATTCTAATATTATGTGTGCAATTCTATTAAAATGCTTATACATGATGGTAAAATATGAAAGCTAACCATGCTCACATATTCTATACATGAGAATTTATATGCACAAATAAAAATGCTTTTATAGCCACAAATCCTCTATTGTTCATATGTTCCCCAAGCCACATAGTGTAGTTATTAATTTTACATTAATATTTGTAGTTTTAATTACATTGGAGTCAGAAGTAGTGGGGAAAGTTAGGGGTATAATAGCATTAATACTATCTTAATTTTAACCTTTCTTGAAAAAAATTACATTTCTAGAAAATCTTAAAACTCTCAGAAGATTCAATGTGGAAATCTTATTCAGTTCTCTTCACAGTTAGTGACCTACATAAATCTATGCCAAGTCTTAATGTAAAACTTCTTAGTGCTCAACACAAATTAAAAAAATGAATTTGTAAGCATTCATCTTCTGTTTATCTTTGAAGAAAACACATGTATATTAAAATTAAAAATGGAAAGGATACTCACAGAATTATTTTAATTCTTTTTAGTCTCTTTTGATCATTTTCACTTGAAAATTTGCTGAAAACTTGGCCCTTTTTCTACGGAAAAAAAGCATACACACAAAAATTTGTATTGAATTTCAGAGGATTTTCCAACTATTTCTGTGAATCTCCAAGGACTCCTTGGGCCCATGAAAGCAAATAGAAAGCTCACTTTTTTTTCCAGAAAATTACTCAAAATACTGTTATTCCCATTAAATTGAAAGGCATATGTATGGACATAAACTTTCAAAATTGCTCTGTATCTTACTGCAACAAGGGTAGCTTGCTGAATTGACCTATCTAATGTCAAAACTTAGGAATTAGTTCTGTCTGCCTCTAAAGGCAGTGGTTGTCAAACTGTGCTCTCTGTACCCACAGCGTCAGCATCATCTGAGAACTTGTTAGAAATGCATATTCCCAGGGCATCACCCCTGACATGCTGAATCAGAAACTTGGGGTAAAAATCTAACAAAATATTTTAAAGCCTTCCATGGGATTCTGATGCAAGATAAAGGTTGTGAACCACTAATCTAGGGAATTTTCTTATTTCTAATCCCCATAGCCCAGCATCTATTTTAGATTACTTGATTGATACGTAATTCACATACAATAAAATGCATTCATTTAAAGTGTATATTTAGTGGGCTCTGACAAATCTGTGTATCTATTTAATCACTGCCACAATGAAGATATTGAGCATCTTTTCCATCTCCCTAGGAAGTTCCATGTACGTTTGCAGATAATTCCTGTCACTTTCTACTTTGTAAACTATTGATCTGATTTTTATCACTATTGATTAGTGGTGCCTATTCTAAAACTTCATATAAGTGATATTGTACAATCTGTGTTGCCCCTACATATTTGAAACAATTACCCAGGTTGCTGTGAGTATTGTTAGTTTATTCCTACTTATTGCTGAATAATATTCCATTGTCCTCAGTATTCTTGCCTGGGGAATCCCATGGACAGAGGAATCCAATGGGCTACAATTCCATAGGGTCAGAAAGAATCAGACACAACTGAGCAAGCACACACTCTTCCATTGTATGAAGATATCACAGTTGTTTGTCCGTTCATCTATTCTTGGACATCTATTCTTGTTTCCAGTTTAGGGTTATTATGAATAAAAATGTTATGAACATTCTTTTATAAGTCTTTTTGTGGACTTTTTATATTTTATGTGTAAATAAATACCTAGTATTGGAATTGTCAGATATTATGTATGTTTAACTTTTTTTAAGACTGCCGAACTTGTTTTACAGCATGATTGCACTCCCGTCAGAAACGTGTGAGAGTTTCAAGTGGTTCTATCACATTCCCATCAAGAGTTAGTATTGCTTGTTTTTTTGTCTTTTTTATTTTATGTTTGCCCTGCTAATAACTGTCAAATGGTCTCTCACTGTGGTTTTAAATTTAATTTCCTTGATAATTAATGTTGAACATCTTTTCATGTATTTATTGTCTATATCTTTGATAAATGTCATTTTTAAGTGTGTTGATTTTCTTATTACTCAGATTTAAGATTTTTATTATTTATTTTTGCTTCTAGATACAGGTATTTGTTGTTCAGTTCAATTCAGTTCAGTCAGTCAGTAGTCAGTTGTGTCTGAATCTTTGCAACCCCATGGAGTGCCAGCACGCCAGGCTTCCCTGTCCATCTCCAACTCCTGAAGCTTGCTCAAACTCATGTCCATCAGATTGGTAATGCCATCCAACCGTCACATCCTCTATCATCCTCTTCTGCCTTCAATCTTTCCCAGCATCAGGGTCTTTTCCAATGAGTCAGTTCTTCGCATCATGTGCTACATGTACATGTAATTTGCATCATGTACATGTAATTTGTGGTTGCATATACAAGAAATATATTCCTTCAGTCTGTGGCTTACCCTTTTATTTTCTAAATGATATCTTTTGAAGACCAGAAGTTCTGATAAACTTTTGATAAAGTCCAATTCATTGATTTTATTTTTTTAATTTTATATTTATTGTGTCAATCTAAAAAATATTTATATACCTCAATGGTCTTATCCTATGTTTATTGTAGAAGTTTCATAATTTTAGCTTTTAAATTTATAAATAGTTTATATTTTAAATTTAGACCTAAATTCTAAATATGTTTGTGTATGATGTGAGGTCTAAAGATCAAGGTTCATTTTTTTTTTCTACTTTGCTGTTCAGTTGTTTCAGCACATTTGTTGAAACCTCAAACAAGCATTTGTTTCTCATTTTTAAGTAGTTTACATTAGTGTTCTTTAAAACACTTGAGACTTTATTATTTTTAGATTTTGCCAGAGATTCCATTAGATAGTGTTAGTTTGCAAATAGATTAACAAGAAATCCAAATATTCCTAAGCATTTAGTATTAATCTGAATACTGGTTTGGCCCAACTTCAGCCAGAGTGAGGAAAAGACAAGAATACTCTATGTAGAACTCTATCTCATTAAAAAAGTAAATATAAAAGTAGCAGATTATATGTTAATGGAAGACATTACTCAGGTTGCAAAATTAAAATACTATAAACTTTCAAAGCAGAAAGCCAAATTGAAAGTACAATGACTTAAGTAATGAAATACCTAGTAAATCATTTATATAATCATTTAGTTTTGAGCATAGAAAAATAATTTATGGTTTTGTTTTTAAAAGTTTATTTCTGAAAAATGGGTATATTGTTTTGTTTTTTATTTTTATCATATAACAGTGCTATGATTAACAACAGCCTGGTATGTAAAATTTTGCATTCTTGTCTTACAGTGAGAAATCTACCTCTACTATATTCTAAATGGCAGTGTTTGCTTCAAATAATAGAATTGGGTGTTCTGTTTCTTTGTTTAATTAATGTATTTATTCTTAAGCCTAAGCATTTAATCTTGATGACCTCAGCTTTATCAGAATAATTCAACCTATTGGAACCTTTACAATCTGGAAGTGAACCAGAAAGTTGCCAAACTTTCAAGGGCATTTTAAGGCTTTAAGTGAGTTTATATTTGTGGAAATACATGAAAAAATGTATCAAACATTCCTACCATTGAAAACTGTGGGGAATATAATCATATCATTAAATAAACATATATGCAGGAAATGTTTATTGTGTACAGGACCCTACTTAGATGGAAGCAGGCTGGGGAAAAAATACTTTTCCTGGGTGTCTAGGAGGAGAAAAAACTGGTGATTAAATATGATGGTCTTTTCTATAAAAGGAATGTCGAAAGTTGTTGTCTTTTATAATACAACCAAATTTGAAAGCCTAGACTGTCATTTTAGGAAGAGTTCCTTACTCGAGTCATTAAGTAACCTACAGATAAGCTTAATTATTTGATTTATCTTTCAGGAAAAAAAAATCTAAGAGCCCCAAAGTTTTTTTTTTTTTTCCTTTGGTACAACTGCAATGGCAACCCACTCCAATACTCTTGCCTGGAAAATCCCATGGATGGAGGAGCCTGGTAGGCTGCAGTTCATAGGGTCACTAGGAGTCAGACATGACTGAGTGACTTCACTTTTACCTTTCACTTTCATGCATTGGAGAAGGAAATGGCAACCCACTCCAGTGTTCTTGCCTGGAGAATCCCAAGGACAGGGGAGCCTGGTGGGCTGCCGTCTATGGGGTCGCATAGAATCGGACACGACTGAAGCGACTTAGCAGCAGCAGCAGCAGCCTCTCTCTCATTATTGGTATAAAGGCAGATTTGTCATTCATTTATTAGCTGTAAAAGTGTTGTACTGAGTTCCCTGGAGGAGGTTGCCATCTTCCTGTGAATTTAAAACTTGAAAGATATTTTAGATATAAGAATGTTGGTTTGCATTGCAATCTAAGACTTCTATAAGCACTAAGACTAATATTTTTTCCCACCATTCTATCATTGCTTTCTTGACTAGACGGACCTTGGCAAAGTAATGTCTCTGCTTTTGAATATATACTGTCTAGGTTGGTCATAACTTTTCTTCCAATGAGTAAGTGACTTTTAATTTCATGGCTGCAGTCACCATCTGCAGTGATTTTGGAGCCCCAAAAATAAAAATCTGACACTGCTTCCACTGTTTCCCATCTATTTCCCATGAAGTGATGGGACCGGATGCCATGATCTTCGTTTTCTGAATATTGAGCTTTAAGCCAACTTTTTCACTCTCCTCTTTCACTTTCATCAAGAAGCATTTTAGTTCCTCTTCACTTTCTGCCATAAGGGTGGTGTCATCTGCATATCTGAGGTTATTGATATTTGTCCCAGTAATCTTGATTCCAGCTTGTGCTTCTTCCAGCCCAGCATTTCTCATGATGTACTCTGCATATAAATTAAATAATCAGAGTGACAATATAAATCCTTGATGTACTCCTTTTCCTATTTGGAAGCAGTCTGTTGTTCCATGTCCAGTTCTAACTGTTGCTTCCTGACCTGCATATAGATTTCTCAAGAGGCAGGTCAGGTGGTCTGGTATTCCCATCTCTTTCAGAATTTTTCACAGTTTATTGTGATCCACACAGTCAAAAGCTTTGGCATAGTCAATAAAGCAGAAATAGATGTTTTTCTGGAACTCTCTTCCTTTTTTGATGATCCAGCGGATGTTGGCAATTTGATCTCTGGTTCCTCTGCCTTTTCTAAAACCAGCTTGAACATATGCCCAAGTTCACGGTTTGTGTATTGCTGAAGCCTGTTTTGGAGAATTTTGACCATTACTTTACTAGTGTGTGAGATGAGTGCAATTGTGCGGTAGTTTGAGCATTCTTTAGCATTGCCTTTCTTTGGGATTGGAATGAAAACTGACGTTTTCCAGTTGTGGCCACTGCTGAGTTTTCCAAATTTGCTGGCATGCTGAGTGCAGCACTTTCACATCATCATCTTCCAGGATTTGAAATAGCTCGGCTGGAATTCCGTCACCTCCACTAGCTTTGTTCATATACTTATACTCAAATATTCAGTGAGCCATCTTTTGTGTGAAACTGGGCTATTTCCTGCTATGGGAGTTAAACAAGGACAAGAATATTAAGTTTAAAAGACTTTTGCTTCAAAGATATATTTTTTTTAATTCAATGTACTTTTAAGACATGCTTGTTAGTATATAAATTTTCAACTTAAAAATTTTAATAGGTGTTTATTGTGATAATCTTTTCTACGTTATTCTTGAAATAAAGAATACTCATTTATTTCCTCTCAATAAGCAATGTCAGTGTATAAAAGGTTCCTTGCCAAATTTATATGTTCTTATCTGCTTTCTAAAGCAATCATTTCTAAGCAGTTGTATGACTCAACTCACTAAATTTTTGACTACATCAGACTTAATATTGCACATTGACTAATGACTTTAACTAGAGCAATATTATATATATTGTCATACTCTAAACCCCCAATCATTTTATTCAGAACCAATTTGAAAATGGTCAATAAGGATATCTTTGAAGTTAAATTTGAATTCACTTCACATTGGTATTAATTAAAATAGTAATCTAAATTTTCTTGGATATGTTGCTATCAATATTTCATTGTCTATTAAAAGGAAGCAAATTACATCTCACTAGTAAATGCCAATCCATCTGCTTTTTAAATTTAAATGCAAATTCTTTCCACCCCTTACCTTTACAAAGTAGAAATTGCATATGTTCTGCATTGCTTTACACTAGCTTCATTACCAAAGTTACTTTTTATCACTATTCTCCAAAAACTTATTTTAGACCAGCATCAATGAACTGAACTGAACTGAATGAATCCAATTTTTATCCTAGTTTCTAAATTAAATTTTAATATAATGAAAGTCTTAGACATTTATAAAAGAGTTTTATCATAGTTCATAGCAATCTCTATGTAATTTAGCAGAGTACTATGTGAAAAAAGTAAGGGTACATGTACACATATTTCAAATGCAGCATCCTGTGTTGGTCTCACAAGAGAAAGAAAAATGATTTTTATATTATTCAAAACCCTGATAGAATGAGTTATGACTCAGAAGATGTCCTTGTAGATCTACCCTAGGTAATCTCATGGACCATAGTGTAAGAAGGCTTTAAGAATCAAAGTTTCCTAAAGGAAATCAGACCTGACTATTCATTGGAAATACTGTTGCTGAAGCTCCAATACTTTGGCCATCTGATCTGAAGAGCCAACTCATTGGAAAAGATCCTGATGTTGGAAAAAATTAAAATCACAGGAAAATGGAGTGGCAGATGATGAGATAGTTAGATAGCATCAGTGACTCAATGGACATGAATTTGAGCGAACCCTGGGAGATGGTGGAAGATAGAGGAGTCTGCTTGCTGCAGTCCAGGGAGTCACAAAGAGGCACATACTATTTAGTGACTAAACAACAAAGTTGAAGTTTGGAATTTCCTCTCTGTTCACAAAGTCAGGAAGCTGTAGCTTGACAGCATGTGACTCTGAACCTTCTCTAGCATCAATAAAAGAAGCCCATCCACATGTTCACAAATGGCTTGGGAGTTCTCGCCTGACAGGAAAGTAAGGCGATGTTCATGTTGGTCTTGCTACTGCAGTCATGTGTTTCCCCATGAGTCTCCTCTGGTTGCTGTGCTCAGCTATACTATTGTGAATAGAACAGAGTTTTGAGAGGACTAGGAGATATTGAAATGAAGAATCGTCAAAGAAGTGATCTTATGTCCTAATGTGTTTTCCTTAAATTCAAAGCTTTTATTTTCTTGATAACTGAGATATCTATTAAACTCATTGGGTTCCTGGATTATAAAGCATTTGATACCATTTTATTATATTTGGGTGCCCAAATGCATGTGTGCATGCTCAGCTGTGTCCAACTCTGTAGCCCGCCAGGCTCCTCTGTCCATGGGCTTTTCCAGGCAAGAATGCTGGAGTGGGTTGCATTTACTTGACTGAACCCACGTCTCCTGTGTCTCCTGCATTGCAAGTGGATTCTTTACCACTTGAGCCATTGAGGAAGCCCAACGGTTTGGAAATCCTCAGTGGGAGTCAAACCTGGGCCGCCCGGGTGAAACCCAGGAATCCTAACTGCTAGATCCAAATAGAGTTTTTCAAATAATAGCTATTTTTATAGCAACTATGTGCACTCATGCTCAGTCACTCAGTCTTGTCTTCTGTCTTGTCTCTGTGACCCCATGGACTTCTGACTTGGTAGCCCACCAGGCTCCTCTGTCCATGGGATTTTCCAGGCAAGGATACTGGACTGGGTTGCTATTTCCTCCTCCAGGGGACCTTCCTGACCCAGGGACTGATCCTGTATCCCCTGTGACTCCTGCATGAGCAGGCAGATTCTTTATCACTTAGCTACTTGGGAAGCCCATAGCAACTACATCTGTGACTAAAGACACATTGTATATGTCTTCTTTTTTTCCTAACCTGTGAAATGATGAAAATATTTTTAGTCTATTATCGTATTGATGGATAACAATTTGTAGCTAGAATATAGCTGTTGAAACATTCTGTTGAAAAATTATTATAAACAATATCAGGCACTAAAGCACCAACATCTCTCAGTAGTGTTGTAAAACAAATTTGGTCCTGAGATGTATTCTAGGTTGAAATTTATACTGTTTATAATCTCATGATGAACTCTTTACTTTTGAATAATCTGTATATCAATACTATTCATGAAAAGTTTTGTCTTAAACAGTACCTGAATAAACCAAAATAAGAATATTAAAGAAAATTTAGACCCTTAAAGAGAAAAGGAGGACTTTCTTGAACATTTTTAATAGTCATAATTGTTTAAAAAATGTGTACAGACTAAAAGAGTCCCAAAATTTAAGGTACTTTCATGGAGGCAGAATGCAATGCAAATTGCACAGGAACTATGTGGCTTTGCGTGGGTCACTTGGACATTCTAAGCTGTTTATTTCTACTAATTTAAGAAGCCAGCTAGCTGGTTTTTCCTTTCCAACATTACAGTCTACTGTATCTTAGAAACTCTGGTTCTCAAGATGTAATCTATGGACTCCTGTGATCCCTGAATCACTGTCAAGGAGTCTGTGAAATCAAAACTATTCACATAATAATATGAAGGTTTTGTTTGTTTGTTTGTTTTTTGTCCTTTTCATTGTATGAATGGTGCAACAATCAATGGTGAGAAAACCCTCTGAAACCTTAGCACAAATCACAGCAGCACCACCAAACTGACTATATTCTCCTCTGCCACACACTCACATTTAGAAGAGAGGGAAAGAGAGAGGAAGGTGTAGCTTTCTTTAAGACTGTCCTTGATAAAGCAGTAAAAATTAATTAATTATAAGAAATCTCAACTACTGAATATGATGTTTTAAGTAGGCCATGTGATGAAATGGTAAGTATGCATTAAGCACTTCTGCATATCAGAGTATAAAGGTTGTCTTGAGAAATAGCTCATGTGGATTGTTCGAGTTGCTAAGTAAACTAGCCACATTTTTCATGGAACATTTTTACTTGAAAGAATGGTGGACAAACTGCAGTTATTCATTCCTGGATATTTCACAGACTTTTTCTCAAAAGTGAGCAAGATATGCTGTCATTTCAAGGAGAACAATTGACAGTCTTTTTTGGCAGTGATAAAATTCTAGCTTTCAAAATAGAAGTACTAGAAAACATGTATACACCCCTATTATTTTGAGACCTTCACAATAGGTAAAGACTTTTCGAGTTAGATGGGTGATAGATTTTTTGATAGTGAAATGTGTCAACATTTGGAAGATATATAGAGTTCAGAAGATTTTAATGTTTTCCAAGTGACTAGGGTTAAAATTTATCCTTGGTAAAAAGATCCATTCAAAGTGAAAGACAGAACTATTTTGATGTGATAGAGTACAAAAGTTCACTGACTCGGTTTCAGATTCTACAATGCAGCCAAACTTTAAGAAAATATTACTTGTCAAGTGTTGGTGTAGTATTAAAGAAAAACAAGCATGATTATCTGAAAATGCTTCTGAATTAGTCTTTTCCAACAAACATCTATGTGGAACTTGATATGTATGTTATAACAAAACAACATATTGGAACAGATTTAATGCAGAGGCATTTATGAGAATCCAGGAATTTTCAGTCAGGCATTAAAGAGATTTGTAAAAATGTAAAACAGTAAATCCCTTCGTGTAATTTTTTGAAAAGTACATTCATTTTCTTTATAAAACGTTATTTGTGTTAACATGTAATAAGTTTATTATTGGTATTTTTAAGTGAATTAATAATTTTTAACTTCAGCTTTGATCTCTAATGTGGCAAATAGTGATAGATATCACTTACATAAACTAAAGAATCTAAGACCTAAGAGATGGATAATTGTTAATATAAACCAAATCTAAACTCAAGTTAAAAGAGTGCTTTTTAGCCACTAGAGGGAGCTTTTATTTTATGTAAATGTATAGTGTAGAGGCATTAAGAATTTATATGAAAAATAAATGCAAAAATTCTAGACTCACAGCATTTAATATATAAAACACAGAGCTTTGTGAGAGCCCCCAGCTCTTTGTGCTTTATTTCTGTGTAGCTCTTTAAAGAAATGGAAAGATTATTTTTTTATAGCCTTAAGTTTGTGTGTGACTAGTATGCTTTAGAAAATTATGTTTAAATTAAAGTAAACATTTAAGAAAACATAATGAAGTCTTTCTATATGACATCCTATGATAAACAGTCATTAATTCTTTTGTTCTATTTCTAATTGCTTCCATATAAATATCAGGAGTTGATGTGGTTCTTTCTGCTTACTGACCTTTTAGTAATTGCTAGTTGAGTATAGGTCACTAAGAAATACTTCTGACATCTTGTATTTCTCCCAGAGACATGTGTATCAGTTACAGGGAAATGACACTGCATATGAAATCAATGACTGAGTTCTGAATGATTTATTTCTTCTCTGCTCTAAGGTTCACATAGAATCACACTGCTACTGCAGCCAGTCATTCCTGTGGTTTTATGAACTCTCCCTCAATGACATCCATATTTTTATAATAAAATTTATTATCTTTGCTTTCCTGAAGGCTTGGTATGGAGAACCACATCCTAATTCTTAAAAGATAGATGCAGAATCAATTGTTAAAGCTGTTAGATTACTTTTGTGGGTATTTTAGAAATAATTGCCTGCATTATTATTTGTATCTTAAAAATAATCTTAGGCAGTCAGTGTTATGGTGAAACTGCAGCTATGTACATCCAAATTTATAGCTGGTATATTTTTCTAGATTCCTTAGGTTGTTTGTTCCTGGGTAACGTGATGTGCCCTGATAAGGATAAAGATGAGAAAGTCCCCTACAAGAGAAATTGTTTTCTCTAAGTACTTTCTTCTCCAGACAGAACTTCTTGTGCTCTCTCAAAGCACTGATTCTTAACATGTTGAAATAAAAAAGAAAAAAAAGAAAGCTTTTAAAATCAGATGAAAGCCATGATTCCTCTGCCCAGAAAAATACATAAGCACAATATGCTAAATTTTTCATGCAGTTTTGAAGGTTTTCAGATTTCCTAAAGTTCACAAGAATCCCAATTGAGAATTCTTGTTTAAATCAATAGAACCCAGTGAAGATAGAATGTGCTAGGGTTTTTGTTTGTGGGGGAAAATACAAGTATCTGGGATAAGTATGCATTAATCATCTTATTTATGTTGGAATCACTAAAAATATCTTTGGGCATCCTGAAATTCTTTTAGTAAAAGCTTCATAACCCATTTTTGTTAAAAAATTTTATAAAAGCTAGAGCTGAAAACTTTGATTGAACTGAGGCCAGAACTGGTGAAACCTGGTAACTCCTCAATGCAGAAAGTCCTTTCAACCTGCCAATTTTTTAAAACAAATTTGAGAAAGTGATGCATTTTAAAAAGCCTTATTGAGTCGATCTCAGTTTAAACAAATTAAACTTTCTTGGGTGATTTAGAACAATGAATCTCCAGGAGCCAAATTGGTCTCAAGAATTCATCAGCAACAGCTACACAAGTTTCAGTTCAGTTCAGTTCAGTCGCTCAGTCGTGTCCGACTCTTTGTGACCCCATGAATCGCAGCACGCCAGGCCTCCCTGTCCATCACCAACTCCCAGAGTTCACTCAAACTCACATCCATCGAGTCAGTGATGCCATCCAGCTATCTCATCCTCTGTTGTCCCTTTCTCCTCTTGCCCCCAATCCCTCCCAGCATCAGAGTCTTTTTCCAATGAGTCAACTCTTCGCATGAGGTGGCAAAAGTTTTGGAGTTTCAACTTTAGCATCATTCCTTCCAAAGAAATCCCAGGACTGATCTCTTTTAGAATGGACTGGTTGGATCTCCTTGCAGTCCAACGGACTCTCAAGAGTCTTCTCCAACACCACAATTTAAAACATTAATTCTTCGGTGCTCAGCTTTCTTCACAGTCCAACTCTCACATCCATACATGACCACTGGAAAAACCATAGCCTTGACTAGACGGACCTTAGTCAGCAAAGTAATGTCTCTGCTTTTGAATATGCAAGGAGGGATAAGAAAGCCTTCCTCAGCAATCAATGTAAAGAAATAGAGGAAAACAACAGAATGGGAAAGACTAGAGAGTTCTTGAAGAAAATTAGAGATACCAAGGGAAAATTTTATGCAAAGATGGGCTCGATAAAGGACAGAAATGGTATGGACCTAATAGAAGCAGAAGATATTAAGGAGAGGTGGCAAGAATACACAGAAAAACTGTACAAAAAAGATCTTCATGACCAAGATAATCATGATGCTGTGATCACTCACCTAGAGCCAGACATACTGGAATGTGAAGTCAAGTGGGCCTTAGAAGGCACCACTACGAACAAAGCTAGTGGAGGTGATGGAATTCTAGTTGAGCTATTTCAAATCCTGAAAGATGATGCTGTGAAAGTGCAGCACTCAATATGCCAG
>SJYX01001532.1:42449-85655 GCA_006410675.1 Oreotragus oreotragus
GATATGCAGATGACACCACCCTTATGGCAGAAAGTGAAAAGGAACTAAAAAGCCTCTTGATGAAAGTGAAGGAGGAGTGTGAAAAAGGTGGCTTAAAGCTCAACATTCAGAAAACAAAGATCATGGCATCTGGTCCCATCACTTCATGGGAAATAGATGGGGAACCAGTGGAAACAGTATCAGACTTTATTTTCTGGGGCTCCAAAATCACTGCAGACTGTGATTGCAGCCATGAAACTAAAAGACGCTTACACAAGTGTACGTTATATAAAATAAGCTAAGAGCATTTTAACTACAGGCAGACCTAAATAATAATATTAAAGTTGTTGATCCATACTCAGCTTGTAACATTTTTACTTTTAATTGAGACAGGATTGGAATAATATATTTAAACTGCAAATAATGTAGACATAAGATGATTACACTAAGTTATAAAGATTGAAGGACTAAAAATGCCCTTTAAGAATCCTATGGGAAAAAAAAAAAAAAAGATAAGAGCGATGAGTGGAAAATTACTTTTGTTCAGTAATTCCTGGCAGGTGTTGTAGTTGATGCTTACCTGAAAATGGCATTTTCTTCTTTCAAGATAGATATTGTACACCAAATCCTTGCCCCCTTGAATTTTTTATAATGAATTTTTATTATTCTACATTGTTTTTCAGATGCCTTAGCTTCTTTTAACCACACATCTATATATCTGAATTATTGTCATTGGTTTTACTTAAGTAGTAGGTGACTGATGGTTTAATTTTTCTTATGTGCTTTGGTATAGCTATAGTGAAGAAATAAAATGGTAAATTCTATCATTAATAAACTTAAGCATAACCTTCTCATATTATTTCACATGTGCTATGTTCCAGTGATCATGAAATAATAATTTTCTATAACTTTCAGCAAGTCTAGATTATTCTTACCTGATTCTCCTTTTTGAAGGTTGTAGTGATTGAAATGAGTGAGTTTTCTTTCTCTATCATGACCTAATTGAGCCTAAAAATATATCTTTAGGGTCATCAAGGATCATCACATGTAAATTGAATGCATACCTCCTAGATACCTGAAGTATAGTTTGTAGGCTGCCACTATGGCAAGAATAATTTCACACCTTCCTTAGTAACTTCAAATATTTGCAAATCTTGGAGAGAAAAGGAGCAGATAGTATGATTTGCAGCTTGAACAAGTATAGTGAGTCATTAGTGATGTTCAAAGGCAGCAAAGATCAAATGAATACATGCTGTAGTTTTAACACTGGAAATAACGTTTAATTATCCAAAAGGCTATTTTATCCTTTAAAAGCTTCTTCGAAGCCCTTGGTTGCCCTTCCATTCCTCTAACCTTGGCAGGTATATTTAATTGATGATGATGGCACATGGCAGGGCTGTTTGATGGTCATGGAAGACCAATCCTGTTCTAAAGAGAAACTCATGAAGTAGCAAAGGGTTCAGCCACGTGTCCAGCCCCTCCAGGGAACTGATAAGATCTAAGGAAGAGTGTCAGTGTTCTTGAAATTGAGTTCAAATCAAAGAACCAAGCTCCAAGTGGAGATACTAGGAAACCACAGATTTGCCATATTTGGGAGAGTGTGGAGTGGGGACGTCCTGGTGCTGCGACAGTATGGAAGTTGCCACCCTTGCCATAGGAATAATCTATACAATCCCTTTTAGTTCTAAAGTTAGATTACAAAATTTCATGTTTCAGCCTGCATTTACTTGTAACGGTATCCTCTTGAGTATCTTTCTTTTTTGGTTCTTTCCACCTGGTAATGCCTATGGATCACAGGTTCTTGCTGTTGCCTCTGTACTTCACTTCAACAGAGGAAATTGTATTCAATATGTATTTGTATCTTCTCCCTACATATTGTTATGAGCAACACGCAAATGGACTCTCATTGTGATAAAGATAAACTGTTACAGTGAAAAAAAAATCTTTAGTAATATATATGTAAATTTTAGAAGTGAAGTGAAGTGAGAGTTGCTCAGTCATGTCTGAGTCCGACCCCGTGGACTGTAGCCTGCCAGGCTTCTCTGCCTGTGGAATTCTCCAGGCAAGAATACTGGAGTGGGTTGCCATTTCCTCCTCCAGGGGTTCTTCTTGAGCCAGGGATGAAACCTGGGTCTCCTGCATTGCAGGTGGATTCTTTACCATTGAGCCACCAGAGAAGCCCCTGTGAATTTTAGAAGTTCCTTGTTATTCATTTGACATGAAGGTATTTATATTTCTTTCTATGGATTACGCCCATCATTGTGTTGATTAGAAATGTATGAATACGTTTCAATTCTGAGTTTAATAGCAATATATGTATGTGGGTATACCTTTAAACATATAGGCATATAAACGTATTTTTTTTTTCTTTAGGATAAAAACAAATATAAAAATACTATAAAATTCTTATTGAATCTGTTGCAGGATGTCTGACTTCCTCCATGAGGTGTCATTCTATAAATGTTATTACTTAGTGGAATGAGGTATATTTGACATGGACTTGTATTTACTTTTGAACCATGGTGCTGGAGAAGACTCTTGAGAGTCCCTTGGACAGCAAGGAGATCAAACCAGTCACTCCTAAAGGAAATCAGTCCTTCAATGCTGGGAGGACTGATGCTGAAGCTGAAGCTCCAGTACTTCAGCCACCAGATGTGAAGAGCCAACTCACTGGAAAAGACCCTGATGCTGGGAAAGACTGAGGGCAGGAGGAGAAGGGGACAACAGAGGATGAGATGGTTGGATGAAATCATCGAGTCGTGTCCGACTCTGTGTGACCCCATAGACGGCAGCCCATCAGGATCCCTCGTCCCTGGGATTCTCCAGGCAAGAACACTGGAGTGGGTTGCCATTTCCTTCCCCAATGCATGAAATTGAAAAGTGAAAGTGAAGTTGCTCAGTTGTGTCCGACTCTTCGTGACCCCATGGACTGCAGCCTACCAGGCTCCTCCGTCCATGGGATTTTCCAGGCAAGAGTACTGGAGTGGGGTGCCATTGCCTTCTCCCCAGTGGACATGAGTTTAAGCAAACTCTGGGAGATAGTGAAGGTCAGGAAAGCTTGGCATGCTGCAGTCCATAGGGTCACAAAGAGTCAGATGCACTGAGTGACTGAACAACATATTTACTAACAGTTGAATGAAACAACAGGCTTCTGCGGAGTAAAAATGTTAATGTAACAGAGTAGATTATGAAAAGTTAGATGAACTACTTTTAGTTTTGCTCTCAAAAAATTATACATAAGAAATTTAAATTTTGTGAGTATATTTTATAGACTGAGCAGAGTGGTAGCCATATGAAAAATATGAAAAATAATGTGACTAGCTCACTGGTGCTGCTGATTTTAGGGTGCATTCTGAATGGTTAGTTATTTGCAGCATAGATTCACAATAGAAGCAACTTTCAATTGTAATACAAACTTGTGAGATATGCACTTGCTGCTGCTGCTAAGTCACTTCAGTCGTGTCCGACTCTGTGTGACCCCATAGACGGCAGCCCACCAGGCTCCCCCATCCCTGGGATTCTCCAGGCAAGAATACTGGAGTGGGTTGCCATTTCCTTCTCCAATGCATGAAAGAGAAAAATGAAAGTGAAGTCGCTCAGTCTGTCCGACTGTTAGCGACCCCATGGACTGCAGCCCGCCAGGCTCCTCCATCCATGGGATTTTCCAGGCAAGAGTACTGGGGTGAGGTGCCATTGCCTTCCCCAGAGATATGCACTTGGGACTGTTCAAATAATTAAACTCCCTTCCACTTTAGACTATCATATTTGCCACTTGGTGCAGGTCTGAAGATTGTGCAAACTGTGAAGAAGTCACTTGGTATGGTCTGGCAGCCCCTGAGCAATCATTTCAGCTTTGTCGCAGTAGCCCTAGTTTATAGGGCTTCCCTGGTGACTCGGACGGTAACACGTCTGCCTGCGATGTGGGAGACCCGGGTTCGATCCCTGGGTCAGGAAGATCCTCTGGAGAAAGAAAAGGCAACCCACTCCGGTACTCTTGCCTGGATGAAGGAGCCTGGTGGGCTACAGTTCATGGGGTTGCCAAGAGTCAGACACGACTGAGTGACTTCACTTTCACTTCACTTTCAAGGGGCACTGTCCTTAAGAATAGGAAGCAGTTGCTCATACACGAGTTCTAAGTAGTTCCTTTCCTTCTGTATATTTTCCATGCTCTTCCACTACTATTCTCAACATGGTTATCTCAGCTATTCGGATATAAGTAGCTACAAGCTAAAGATGAGCTTATTCTATCAGTTTGATGTCTGATGCAGCAATAGCTAGATATATCAGCTTCCTATATATGGCCTTGAACGTGTGTTTCCACTTTAGGAGATGTTCTACCTACCCAATATGTCTGCAAATGCAGCAATATTAAAAATGATAATAGTCAGTGCAGTTGTTCTGCACATTTGGCAAAATTCCTTTTGTCTTAAAGCAAGTACTTAATCTCTTATTGGAGAAAGGAACTTAAGTTTTTGAGGATTAGTTCTGAGCCTGACATTGTGCTTGCCGTAGATTCACTTTCACTTAAGAACTCATTTATTATTACTTTATAGATAAAATTTTATTGAATAATAAAAACATTATTGGATTTAATTAAGGGGCATTGGAAAAGGCATATCCATTTCTCCATTCCTCTTCTGTTAATACATTTTACCTATTCCCTTACATTTACTTATTCTCTCAAGTATGTGCATGTATGTGTGAAAAGAAGAGAGGGAATGAGAGAATGAAGTGTGACTGGGTACACAACTCTCTCAGAATAAAATCTTGTTCTTGGTTGTAATTAGTTCTGATTCCAGGTACTTGGGTTTGGAAAAAGAGACTCTAGCACCTTATAAAATAGTATGTAAATAATTATCTGTGTTCACCATTGGAATGTAAATAATTATCTGTGGGATTAAGCTTCTCTATCCGATAAGAGAACTGTAATCCTCAAATACACAGACATGTTCACTTTCAGGTATTAGTTAAAAATTGAGAGAAAAAGAAAGATAAACAGAAGAATCAGACAAATGATATTTGTAAAGATTTTCAAAAGCCCCTTTTACATATTTCAGTCAATATTACTGAAACATAATCAGTGACTTAATACTGCTTAATACTAAAAGTATTGATGAAGAAAGTACATCTCTTTAAATAGATTAGATGTGGTGGAGAAGTTTATGACTTCACCCTTAGCAAGATTAGTTTAAGAGTTCAAAGGGACACCTCTAAAACCATTTAATCCAACTTTCTACTGACAGTCGGAATGCCTGCTCTTCAGCCTGGTCAAACATGTAATGAGGCTCTGCCTAAAGACTAGAAGTTTGTAATCTGGTGAAATAAAAGCATTGCATTGTTGGCTAACTCTCATTCTGCAGTTTTTTCCGTGTTGCTTTCCATGTATCAGCTCTCTTTCCCCTAATGCTGTCTCCTGGACACAAGCAAAATTTGTCACATCTTTAGGTTCAAAACTTCCTGCAACTGCCTCTCCTTCAGTTGTTTCTCTGTGATATGCTATTGAGACCCAATAAAAGCCTGCTCCTCCAGAAGACTGCCATCCAGCTCTTTTCCATCACTTAAAATCTGTCCATGATTTAATGTCAGGTTTCTTGAAAGAGATGTTTGCCTTTATTTTTCTTGCTTCCTCACTTTTAGTTCACTCCAGAAAGTGTCACAGACTAGTTTCTCCTTTGGTCTTAAGTCTGCCCCTATGATGTTATTGATGATCTCCTGAGCACCAAATCCTGCTTATAATGGTCTTTCTGCAGCATCTAATCCTATTGATTCCTCAAGACTCTTTCCTTTTTTATGGGCCTAAAACTTCTTTCTCCTTCTTTTCTTCCTGGTTCACCTCCAGCTCCTTCGTGAGTTCACCTTTTGAAGGCTGGAGTGGTTTTCTAAGGTAGCATCCTTCATCTTTTTACATATTACACATAATTACTAAGTAGTTTTATATGTTATGTGTTATGGCCCATATTCCAATGATTCACAAAAATGTCACCAATCTGGATCTCTTTTCTAACTTCTGCAATTCAGTTTCCCCATAAACTGTTTTCATTTGGTACCTCCTCATTTCCTGCCTGTTTTACTATACCTATCTCCGGATTGGTCTTTGTGTCCAATCCACATCATCAGTTAGTGAGTGTGAGATTTTTGAGATGAGAATCAATCATTATTCTTGCCTTCAGGGAATCTCCTTTGTCTAGCAAATACTTTTCAAACTCCTTAGTTTTGTGTATAAGGCTCTTCACAACTTGAGACTTCTCCAACCTCAGCTAAAGCCATTTTCCACCTTAAATTCTCAGCCTTAGCCCGAGAAAGCTCACTCCTGCTTCCTAGACACTTGGCACTCTCTCTCACATCTGAACCCTAGACGACTTCTGCCTGAAGCCCCCTTCCCTCCCTCTCTATGCTGTCTTCACTGGGCTGTTTCCCATGTATCTCAGAGATGCCACTCTACCTACTCTGTGGCTTGTTCTTTCCCAGAAGTCACTTAAGAGCCTCTCTGGGATGCCTTTGGAGCCCCAATCCAGCTGTCTCTCTTAGCGCTTAGCACACTGCTATTGCTTGTGGACCTGTCTCTCTCCTTACCAGACCATGAACAGTTGAATGAGGACTATGCTTTCTCTTGTGTGTAACCCCGATACTTTATAAAAAGGACCTTGCACCTCAGTTAGGGCCATATACATCATTCACTCAGTGAACGTTTTGTGAATCTACTAAGCTCTGTAGTCGATGCTGAGGATGTACTAATAAACAAGATGAGCTGGCCTTCATAAAACTTGTAAACAACAGCTTTATTCCTTTTGTGTGCTAAGTCACTTCAGTTGCATCCGACTCTGCGACCCTATGGACCATAGCCTGCCAGGCTCCTCTGTCAGTGGAATTCGCCAGGCAAGAATACTGGAGTGGGTTGCCATGCCCTCCTCTAGGGGATCTTCCCAACTCAGGGACTGAACCCACATCTGCATTGGCTTGCAGGTTCTTTACCATTAGTGCCACCTGGAAACCCCTTTTAAAGGTTGTTAATTCACCCTAGTCCGATATGCCAGGGTCATTTTTCAATCTTGATCTTGCTGGAAACCATATTAGCTAGCCTTCTTGAGTGTGTCCTATTCAGATTTGTTCTTTAGGACATACCTGGAGATACTAGGTGTGCATTTAGTGCTACCTTTTCTCTCTTTTCATTCTCAGAGCAATTCTGTGATATCAGGACTGTTACTGTCCTCTAACCTGTGAGGAAACAGAAGCTTGCAGAATTTAAATCCTGGGTTTGCAAATGTCAAAGCAGTTTCAAACCCAGAGCCCAGAACTTTGTGCTAAATTGATCAAGAGGCTCTTTGTGTCTTCATTGAAGTCACTGATAACAAATGTTGAATAAAAAAGAGCTGAACTTTGAGCTGCCTACGGCTGATATTACAGATCTCCTTCTTGGTGACACTAGACATTTATCAAACATTTCTATCAGTCTCCCTACTAAGCAGCCCACCTTTCTTCATCCTGTCCTTAGAACATTATGGAAGGCTTATTAAATGCCATAGAGAAATCAGTGTCCACCTTATCCACACACTGCCTTTACCTGCAAATCCAGCGCTCCCATCCAATGGGGAAATAGGCCCAACGCCAGACCTCATAAGTATCTGTCCAATGAATGATTGACTTGACTTTCTTCCCTGTTCTTTCCATTCCACCCATTAACTTGCAGCTGCATAAATGCTTAATGCAATTACCCTTTAAGTCCTTAGATGTGCTGCCTCAGTGGCAGTATGCAAAGCTTTCTTCAGAGGTTGCATGGCTCCCTCCCACAAAATTATACAGTTGTGTATCTGTTTGAATCAACCTGCTGCTTGCTCCAAAGAAGAGATCTCTGAAATCATGCATTTCCCAACCATTATTTTGAAGTGCTGAGTGGCAGGACAGGTGGGGCTGAACCCAGCTATGTGGAGACTTGTTTCATCTCCAGAGAGAAGAGTTATCAGTCAGCCTTGCCTTGGACAGTGGGTGGAGGAGGAGAGTCCCTTTGACAGTGGACAGAAAGAGTTGCACCTAGAAAGAGACGTGAGTGTATCTGACTCTTCAAAATAAGACACAATTAGGTTCTAATTCCTTAATTGTTTTTCCTCATTTTCACTTGGGGCTTGATAATATAATCAGTGGGAGGGATGATGGGAATAATTTTTTAAATAATTATTTAAACATATCTTGCCAGTTTTTCTCCATGAGGGTTAATGGCTTTTCATTAAAAAAAAAAAAAAAAGATTAAAGAAATGAGTCATGCAGCTTTTGTTAAAACAAAACAAAACTATCTCTCTTTTTTCTTTTTTAGGCGACGATGACAGTACCAATACAAATGGCACCTATTAGTTGTTAAGTTGTAATTTTAGAAATAAAAGTGTGTTCCCAATGAGGCTATTTCAAAAGAAAAATTTAGCATCAACTCTGATATACCATCTGGTATTCAAATCACTTTGAAAAAAATGTTCATAGTAATGTGAATTCTCCTAGGACAAAGCTGATGAGCAACAGGAGACTGGAATTAAACAACCTCGAAGAAACTAAAATCCCTTTGGCATTGCCTCTTTCTGTGTGATCTTCTCTGTCAGGAGTCTGATTTTAGTTTGATCTCAATCAGAGGGGAATAATTTGTAGAAGAAATTTCAGAACGGGTGTTCTAGTTACTGTTTTTACCATGCTATCTTTAAAGAAGCTCTGAATTCTCCCTTTAAATCTACCTGACTACTGATGATTCTGAAACTCCAAGAAAAAACAATGGGTTGGATCCTTTGTCTTCTTCTGCCTATGCTATTGAGAACAATAGTCATCAAGTTTAGAACAGGGCACACTTTTAAAAGCTGACTGATATTGTGTTACTAGGTCTTTCAGAAGTTGTCTTTGGCATATTAATTAGAATCTAAAAATGTAATGACAGTTAAAATTTTTTTAAGTTTTTTTAATTGGAATATAATCTCTCTATATTTATTTGATCATTTCAAACAGTCCACAAGTATGAAAGTTACAGAAAAAAATGCTATCTGTAATTGTGCTGCATTTCAGTAACTATCAAGGACAGAGAGCTTATGTAATAAGTTGATGATGTAGACTTTTTGGCTCTTCACAGCTTATATAATTGTAGTTATAAAAAAATATATTACTTTTGTTTTCTGTTTGAGGTACAAAACTCACTACTGTGTTACCCATGGGACATTTTTGCTTAATTAAGAACTGCAGTCAAGAGGGTTACTTGAATGTAAACTATTTGATTTCAAAGTTCATAAAGATAGTTTGAAAAATTGAAGATATATCTTGCTTGCTCTTCCTAACTTCAATTCTATTCATCATTTAGGTGATGATACAAAGTATAAAATTTGTATTTGCAGAACATGTTTGAAAAGGAACTTAGCTGGTGAGCTCTAGAAAGTATTGTCCTCAGAGTCTTCCCAAGAGGGAGGTAACATTACAAGTATTAATGTCCTTAGCTGACAAACTGAAACACAGATTAGGATTGACTTGAGGTTTTATCGTCTTCCCTTGTAGCTCAGCTGGTAAAGAATCCGCCTGCAGTGCGTGAGACCTGGGTTCAATCCCTGGGTTGGGTAGACCCCCTGGAGAAGGGAAAGGCTACCCACTCCAGTATTCTGGCCTGGAGAATTCCATGGACTGTATAGTCCATGGGGTCACAAAGAGTTGGACATGACTGAGCGACTCTCACTTTCACTTTACCATCTGCAGAGTTATAAGGAAATCAGCCTTCTGGAGTGGTTTCTTTACATCCTACCTAAAATGGAAACAAGATACTAAGCAAGGGAGAATGTTTGGTAAATTAGTTCCATAAGGGCTGGCTTACTGGCTGGGGGCAAGGGGGACTTAAAAATAATAAGGAGGAAGATAACTGATGCAGTGTCTTTCCATTTTAAGGCTTCCCTGGTGGCTCAGATGGTAAAGCGTCTGCCTGCAATGCGGGAAACCCGGGTTTGATTCCTGGGTTGGGAAGATCCCCTGGAGAAGGAAATGGCAATCCACTCCAGCACTCTTGCCTGGAAAATCCCATAGACGGAGGAGCCTGATAGGCTACAGTCCATGGGGTCGCAAAAAGTCGGACACGACTGAACGACTTTCCATTTTATGTCTTTAATTTAAAAATAAAAATATCTACCATTTCTATTCTTATAGAACATAAAAAGTCTTCATATTTCTTGGACTTATTGGCTGTACATTTTGCTGATTTGGAAGCAGCTGCAGTATTGCTTTGCCTACCCAAAAGAGAATTTATAAATAGTACTGGTCAGTATCCAATATGTGTGATTTTTTTAAACTGTTGACTGAATTGTTTTAGGAAGTATATTTTTAGTGTAAAAACTACAATGCTGTATTATGGTAGTTCTATGAAATAGATTTTAAAATATGTATATACATTCCACACTGAAATGTATAAAATGACATTAAGAAGAGAAACTCAGTCAATGATTAAATATATTCATTCAACCCTTTAAATATTCCACCAGCCAACATTTACTGAGGACCTACTCTGTGTTAGGTACTGTTCCATAAGGATATTTTGAATGTCTTCTCTGTTCTGGGAACTGTCCCAGGCATTTGGAATACAAAATTCATAAAGTACAGTCTGTTTTCTTAGGGAACTAAGGATCAGTACTATTGTGGGAAGAAGGGATGATCAGTTAGTAGCTGACTAGATCAGGGAAAAGCCTCAAGGATATGGAGCAATGGTCCCCATCGCCACTAGACTGAAATATTTTATGTAAATTTTTCAGCACAGATTACATCTAACATCCTGGTTGTTTTGGAGGATGGCTACAAGAGACACAGGTAAGAGATTCTGGAACAGTGGGGATAGTTGTTGTTCAGCCACTCAGTCATATCAACTCTTTGTGACCCTGTGGACTACAGCATGCCGGGCTCCCCGGTCCTTCCCTGTCTTCCGGAGCTTGCTCAGACTCATGTCCATCAAGTCAGTGATGCCATCCAACCAGCTCATCCTCTATCATCCTCTTCTCCTGCCTTCATCTTTCCCAACATCAGGGCCTTTTCAAATGAGTTGGCTCTTCACATGAGGTGGCCAAAGTATTGGACCTTCAGCATCAGTCTTTCTAATGAATATTCAGGATTGATTTCCTTTATGATTGACTGGTTTGATCTCCTTGCAGTCTAAGGGACTTTCAAGAGTCTTCTCCAACACCACAGTTCAAAAGCATCAGTTCTTTGGCACTCAGTCTTCTTTGGTCCAGCTTTCACATCCATACATGACTACTGGAAAAACCATAGCTTTGACTCTACAGACCTTTGTTGGCAAAGTAATGACTCTGCTTTTTAATATGCAGTCTAGCTTTGTCATAGTGTCAACACCTCCTCCTCCATGAAACCTCTAGCAATCTGTCCAGCCGAACATAACTATTTAGTCAGACTCACAGTGCTCTTGTTCTTATGTCATATATCTATGTTTCTATATCTGTAAGTCTCTATATCTGTCTGTCTGTCTCTGCATGGCAGCTCTGGGGTCTAAGAGCAAGTGTTCCAAGAGTCAGAAATAGAAGACACCAGCTTCTTAAGTCCTCTTTCATTTGAGAAAGGCAAGATTTCAGAGAAGAATTTTTTTAAAGCTGTCTTTAAAATGTCCCTGTCTGCCTGGCTACCAGACTAATATCTTTAGTAATATTTTAGAACATTAAATTCCAAATGTTATATATATATATATATAGTAGCAGTATATATAAAACATAATACAATGTATGATTGCATTGATTTTCTGATTTGCACTATGGAGAAACACACGCAATGAATTTTGCCACTCAATGATTGCCCTTTNCACATCTAGATGTGTATAAGAGACAGTATATATATATATATATATAGTAGCAGTATATATAAAACATAATACAATGTATGATTGCATTGATTTTCTGATTTGCACTATGGAGAAACACACGCAATGAATTTTGCCACTCAATGATTGCCCTTTAGTTACCTCCCTTAAAGAGTATATTTTACAATACATTGTTATTAGAAGAAAGGATTATTTTATCAAATGTTCTTTACCTGTTGCTTTTGCTGGTCTTGTACATTACCTCACAATATTTTCTTATAATTGTAGCAGATTAATTATGTGTAATATATGTATTATTTATTTATGGAAATAGCTATGGTAATTTCTGACTTTCTTAATATATCAAGAATAACTCATTTCTTCACATTAATGGTGCATATGTGAGTGTATATGTTTGTTAAAATAACATCTTCACATGTTACTAGTTTCAGTAGGATAAAATTTCAAGGATTATTCCCTCTGAAGCTTTTAGGTAGGAGAAGATGAGAAACTGGGCAAAGGGGAAATTTCATCTTACTGCAGTGTATCACGCAGTTAGGTACTTTATGGGGAATTTCATGTCTTCTACTAAAATAGCCAGCATTGGAAGTTTTCAAAAATAGGATATTGGACTGATCAGCTCATTGGTCAGTTCTGCTATGGTAATTTCTGTTTGCCTAAAGAGGGTGTTTTTTGCCTGATTTGAATACACGTTAGAAAATAGTCAATGTTCTTTGTTTAGATTTCTTGAATCATACCACGCTAGAGATGGCCATACTACAAGATGTCTTACTTGTCAAAGTGCTTCTTTTTCAAGTGTTATGGTAGGAGAATCATTTAATAGTGTGAGAAGAGATTCATAGTATGTTACACGGAAAAAACATTATAGAAAAAATATAAATTATAGTTCCTTTTTATATTATGTACACAAAGGAAAACCTTTGGTAGTAGAGTTGTGGTTATGATCACAGGCTTTGGTGTAATTTGGAGGGTCCAGCTTCAGATCCTAGCTTCTCACCTTATTAAATATGTGACCTTTGACCTAGAGCAAATTACTAAACATCTCTGTGCCTTAATTTCCTCCTTTGCAATGGAGATGATGTGTCCATACATTAAAGATTATTTATATTATCTGTTCTAAATTATTTATATATGATATAAAACAGAGATTGGTACAGAGTAAGTACTCAATATTGTTAAAATGATATTGTTATTATTAATGCATAATATTAATAATGCTTACCTTGGATAATTTGGCTTAAAAGTAATTTTTATTTCTTCTTTATAATTGTTTGTATTTTCTAGATTGTCTAAAATTGCCATGAATAAAGGTTAAATTACTTTAAATAAGAAAATAAAAGGCTAATACTCTAATTTATATTAGAAATTTTTAAACACAACTCCAGCCCTCTTTAAGTCTTCTAAGCAGATACTACTCTACATGACTTTAGCTTTTATTTCATTCTTCTTAATGGATTAAAATTAGAATGTTACTGAGTTATTAAGATCTTAACAATTCCACAGAAGTAAGGTTAGCAGATAAAATCGTAAGTAGCTATTCATCTCAAAACATAATTTATAATAATAAATGTTAAGACAGATTTTCTTATCACTCATTACAACTTTTTAAGTTTCTAAAGTTAGTTTAAACCAGAGTAGATCACAAGAAAATGTGAAAAGCAAAATTATATGTTTGAGGGAAAAAGAATTTAGTAAGTCACTGCTTGTTAATTCAAGGTTAGTTCATAAAAAGAAAGAATGAAAACTGACAATTATATATCTAAGTAGGAAGAAAATTAAGATTTTTCCCACTAAAGCATAAACATGTCTATTTTCTTTTTATTTTAAACAAATTAATCAATATAATGGGATATACTTCAATAACTGTCTCTTATACACATCTAGATGTGTATAAGAGACAGGAAGTGGCATTTTGAGGGACATGGTTTCTAGATAAGGGTTTTCCTGGGGGCTCAGATGGTGAAGAATCTGCCTGCAATGCGGAAGACCAAGGTTCGATCCCCGGTTGGGAAGATCTTCTGTAGAAGGAAATGACAATTCACTCCAGTATTCTTGCCTGGAGAATTCCATGGACAGAGGAGCCTGGTGGGCTACAGTCCATGGGGTCGCAAAGAGTTGGACACAATTGAGTGACCAACATTATACGCTATGTAGATGAAGACACAGAACTGGAGAGGTAAGGCAACCGGCCCAGTGTCATACAGGGAGCAAGGGTTCAAGTCAGCATTCACAGCCAGGCAATCAGAGCTCTGAGCTTCATCCCTGGACCACACTTCTGCCCAAAGTCTGTAACTTGCAAAGTTATAGTGGTCTTCTCTGCCGAATCTCTGTCTTTTTCCTTCCAGACAGGGTGGACATTTCTTGTTAAACTAACGTCCAATTTTGCAATGACTTCTAAGCAGTCATCGTTAACACCAAGATTTTTACAAGGAAGGTAATCCTCCATGTATCTGAGCTCACGGGCTCCTGACAGCTTCTCTCAGCAGCTCTGCCTGAGACTTTCTCGTTGCCTGAACCATGCCAGCTTGTCCAGCCAGCATCCAAGGCAGCTGGGAATATTGGGGATGTAACACCCCCAGGGGAAGCCCAGACAGTCAGGGCAGGGAGTGAGGGGGTAAATCACTCCTCCCCCTTCCTTACTATCGTCCCTCCCTCTCACCTTGCCCTCATGTGTACCTTCTGGGATGACTCAGTAAATAACCCCCAGTGTCTTTATCTCATCTGTGCTGGGGAAACCAAGACACTTAACAAACATGAAAGTGGGATTGCAAGCCAGCTGCTACCTAGTTTATGGTTTCTGCTGTCGTTGTTTTTAACCGAAGCGTTTCCTCGCACCAGATGTTTGTTGGAGTACTGAGGGATGAACAGCCTTGACAATGGGTCATTGGGCAAATGCGACTCCGGGATAATTCACCAGAGTAGGGACGTCCAGGAATCGAAAAGGAACTGGCCAGCCTCCTACCATAAGCCCTGGTAAACAGAACAGACACTCTGAAATTTAAAACCACAAACAGCATAATTAAATTGGAACCAAAGCAAATGTGTCATTGTTGGCTCTTTACAGAATAAATGAAATGCAAGCTGAGCAAATCTAAAGGGCAACTCATTTCTTCTCTTTCCGAGGAAGCCACCGTGGGTTTCTGGTCACTGATACTAAGAGCCTGTAAGTGGTTCCACAGTGCGTTTCCCGTGTGCTACAACTGAGCTAGACCAAGCCCTTGAGGGGAAATCAAACAGTAAATGCATATTTAAAATGATTTTGTTAAAGGAACATTCAGCTCATCAAACCACAGTGAACCCATCAGAAAATCATGAAAACATTATTTTGTCACAGCACTAAAAAGCTGGTTCTAGTCTAAATGATTAATTAGAAGTTAATCATAAACAATCAAGCAAGTACCCTGTTGCACATTTATCTTTAACAAGCAGTCATATGGAATCCACCCGACAGAAATGTGGTATCCAAAACTTAACACAGGATGAGAGGGACAATGCTTTCTTGTTTCATGAATCCTGTATATAATCCATGCTAAACACATGAAGTTTGGCTCAAGAAACTCACAAGCAACTCAGCTACTCAAACCAAATACAATAAAGTGATCCTAGAATGATATTTAGTGCTTTCATTTTCCCAAAGTAAGTTTGTTTCAAGGGGGAAATATGAGCAATGGAACAAAGACAATAAAAGTTAAAGTAGGGGATGGTTCCAAGTAACAATGAAAGTTACAAAGGAAAAAAAAAAAGAGTCAAAATTAGATGGAAAATTACCACAGCCTCATTTGCACTGAGAAATTTCATTTCATCTCTTCCTGCCATGACAATTATGAAAGAAAAAGAATGACAGAGGAAGAATGATATGAAAGAAAAAAGAAAAACAAATGATTCTCTTTCCTTCTATGAAAACAAACAACAAAAACAAAGCTTTGAGAAAGAAGAGAGTTAGGAGTTTCTTAATTTAGTTTGGAAAGTTTCCATTGGAATAAAGTCAGAAATATTCATTTTGTTTGTCTATACTTTAACCTGTCTCTAGATATGTCTGTCTCATCTATTTTTAGAAGATTATTGAGCACAAGGATTATAATGTACTTCTGTTATCAGAGAAATTTGTTGTGTAAATCTAGAAGCAATTCTCTTTGCACTAAACTAGAGTTATTGATTAACTNAAAAAAAAAAAAAACACTTAAAAAATATATGGCTTGTGACAACTCTGCAGTTAGCCCCAAAACTACTGCTTCTGTAAAATAGTGGTTCAGTGCAGTACAAAGCCTTTAGGTCTGTGCACTATGAATGGGTTTGTCAATGAAGAATACATTGTTAATGTGAAAAATGAAGCCAATATAGATTTGGTATTAAAGTTTAAAATTCTTTAATGACTTTTAAGTTCTTCCTAGACAGTGGCTCAAATATTTTATTTTCTAAATAATGATATATGAACCCAGAGCCATTTTGTTATCATTTTTAAAGTCACTTGATTATCCCCTTTGTTTCATTTTTCTTGACATTGAATGTTTAAGACCAGATTCTTCATCAATGACAAGGCAGATATATAGTTATCATCCAATGATTAGACCTGTACAGATATAGAAATAACCTCTAGCTGGTAGACTTGGCTGAGTCCTTCATCAGGTTTTCCAATCCAGAGATACATGCAGTGTTATTTTAAAGAAGTTCTGTCTGTATTTTTTTGCCTAAATACTCTACCTGCTGTTGAAAAAGATTTGAGATTCTTTTTGGAGATACATTATTTTTTGATACCCTGAAACAGTTTTCAAGAGCATTTCTCAATATAGGCAATAAGTTTCACAACTTTTCCAGTTTATTAACTAAAGGACTTGGACAGCTCTTTAGGGGTTTGTAGGAAATACATTTTTCTTCCCTACCTTTTTCTTTCCCTCTGAAATAACATACTCAATGTGTAGGAAAGGAAGAGAACCCCACGGTCTGCACTGTGATCTCAGTAGTTTCTTTTTGTAACTGGACATAGAAGAAAGACTTCCAAAACATTTTAATTTAAATGAATGTGTTGGAGTATAAACCAAAGATGATGCTTCTTTTGTGACATTAAAAAATAATAATAGCAAAGGCAACTTAGTTTACATATTACTTTAAAATTTTGGAAAAAGCTTTCCTGAATATAATCTTATTTAATTTTTTGCAGGTTCTAGACAGTGTTTGTATTGTTATGCCTACTTTATAGATGAGAAAACTAAGCCTCCGAGAGACCTTGGAGTTGGTGAATATCAAAGCAAGTCTAGAAATCATAGCAACCCTTAATCCCAGGATACCACATATTATCTTGACGATGACTTTGGGTCTAAAGAAGTCACAGTGACAACTCAAAACTAGACTAGCAATTAGAATAAAGGAAAATTAGGGTTGATATCTTAAGCAAAGCCCAAAAGACTAATCAAAGACTGAAATCTGGAATTTGGTATAAAACAGGATTTATTTGTATCCACTCTGTGTAGCTTAAATAGGAAAGATTAATAACTTTCCTGTTGATACTACTTTAGGAGCAAACCAGATCAACAGCTTGGATTTAGGAGAAATAGATCTAAAAGTCCTGAATTTCTGGCTACCAAAGTATAGAAGTTGTATTACTTTATATTAAAAAAAAAAAGGTTTAGGGAATAAAGCTTTATACTTGAGGAATTTTTAGTTGAGAGATTATTTTTCTCGTGATTGCACATGAATAGTCTATGAGATTAGTTGTGCCAAATTCCATGGGTCTCTATGTGCTCATCGTTCCTTGGTTCTTGCCTTTAATAATAGGATCAAAAAGGGGACGAGAAAAGATAGGAACAGGAGGGAGGGAGATGGAGAGAGAGGCAAAGAAAGAAATCGAATCTGTGGAAACAGAACAGTTCCAGGTGCACCTCAGTGGGCCAAACAGAGCATTCAGTACAGTGTATTAACATGGGCTTGAATAATTCAAACTTTCAAACCGCAGGAAGAGGCTTTCCAGAGGGAGGGAAAGTCCCCATAATTAAAGCTTCCCTGGCACATGGAGGCAGCTGTATCCTCCGACAGACCGAGAAAATTGGACATGGCCTAATAGCCTAGGAGAACAGGCATGCTGGGTTGCAGCATTGTTAGAGAAGTGTTAGGTTTATTTTGGTGTTCTCCAATTATAAAGTCAATTCTCTGGATACCAGCTTCTTTTACATATTAATGGCCTAACCCTTGGCATATGGCAAGAATGTAGTATTCAACTCCGAGACTGCTTGAAAAATGGAATAGTGAGTTCAAAGATGCCAGTGGCAACGTATTACATTTTTGAAAGGTAGCTTTCAAAATAAACAAGAAGATGGGAATTTTTTTACATCAATATGCCAGTCATTTTAGAAAGAAAAATATTTCCTCACTTAATGTCTCCACATAAAGTGCTTAAGGGGTTCAAACTGTTATGTGTATTTAATAGATATATGTGTTCATACAGTTTCTGAATGTTGTCTTAAAAATTATTTCTGTATGTACATTCCATCCATAGCAAATTTAAACTATGACTTCAATTCACTCCTTTCAAGTATTCAAAAATCTTATTTGATTTTAGTTGATCCACGTGCCAAGTTTCATCAGCACCTTGTTTTTTTGTAGAAGGTGGTTGTTTTTCCCCTCTGGTGCACTTCCTATTTGTAATTTCCTGCCATCTCCCAGTGTCTTCAGCAAGGAGGCTAATTGTCATGCTTGTTTTCTGGGGGCTGAATGCAGCAAAGTGTCTATCTGAAATAAACAATTCAGTGTATTCCTGGAGGCTTTGCCAGACTGTGAAAAGCTAAAGCATATTGTGGTGTTCCCTCGGGGACTTCACAGCATGCCTGGGCTGAAGAAAGTGGAAAAAGAGGGTAACCACAGTATCTTCTACTTCCCCTTCCCTTTACTGACTTCTGAGTTAAAAGCTTTCCTTTCTCTTCACATTTGATTCCCCTCCCACCCCGACATCCAGAACGTCAGTGCAGCCAGTGAGCTGTGTTCCAGGTGGCCACAGGGGATGGGAAAATAGACACGGAAGGCAAGGAATCTGAAGGCTGCTGCTCCAGGGAGAAAAGAAGTTTATTTTTATCAGTCTCTTTAAAAGCTGGCCTAAAAGCATCTCTGGCCTTTCAGAGGAATTCTATTACATTCAGGACAAGCTTTTAAAACTTTCATGATAAAACAGTATTATACAGAACCATCATTCCGAGAGTTAGATCTAACATTGTGAGACTACACTGGCATACTTCATAAAGTCTAAGTCAATTTAAATCATGTATTTTTAATTAAGGGATCGTGTTACCCTTATTAGCACCCATATATGTTGTACTGACTAAAGATGCTGCTTTGTTGCTCAGTCGTGTCTGACTCTTTACCATCTCATGGACTGTAGCCCACCAGGCTCCTCTGTCCATGGAATTCTGCAGGCAAGAATACTGGAGTGGGTTGCCATTCCCTTCTCCAGAGGATCTTTCTTACCCGGGGATTGAACATGGGTTTCTCACATTGCAGGAAGATTCTTTACCATTTCAACCACTAAGGAAGCCCAGCTGACTAAAGATGCGGTAAGATAAAATATGTGAAACACTGAGATATTTTGGAAGTGACACCGAGATAAAGGTGTGATGTGTTATTGGGGAAATAGACTTAGGCATATCCCAGGGTACATTTCTTATTCTGCATTCCCAATTAAATGATATCTGATCTTTCATTTTCATGCTCAAAATCTGTTCCTAACAAGAACTTTGCCAAACTTATTAGACTATTGCCTTAAAGAAGTAGAATGAGTGGCTTCAATGTGTAACCACAAACCCATTAACCGGACGCTGTCACGTTTACAGATTGCATTGTTAGCCTGATGATGATGAGAGGGTTTATGATTTTATTACTTACTAGTTTTTATGATTCTTAAAGGCTCTGTGTATAGCTGAAAGTGCCCTACTTTGGTTTAATGGTAAATTGTGAATAAGCAGGTCAGATTATCTTCAAAGGCATACAAGTAGAAATTGAATCTCTGAAGGCTCATCCAAAATGGAAGAGATGAGTGTAATATTTTTTCTGCCTTCAAAAATATCATACTTTTGAACTTTTTGAATGTCAGTATAATGAAATAAACTTTAGAAACACCATTTGTCATGTGGAAGACAGACAATGTTGGAAATAATTTCATAATTCAATATTCAGAAGACTCCGCTATAATCAACTATGTGACTTGGACAAGTCTGATTTTGAGTCCCATTTTATTA
Organism: Oreotragus oreotragus; assembly: GCA_006410675.1. NCBI lineage: Eukaryota > Metazoa > Chordata > Mammalia > Artiodactyla > Bovidae > Oreotragus > Oreotragus oreotragus. Next base: position 62,469 of record SJYX01001532.1, read on the forward strand.
ACTGGATTTGGATAACTGGCTCTGATCCCCTTCCCAGTGGTATGTCCTGGGTTCCCTCCCCACTGCCTGATGGGAGGGGAGTCTACCTCCCAAATTTCAGCCTGTGGCCAGAATTCTCATTTTAGCTGTTGAAAGGCTCTATAATGTAGCCCAGAGTCTCCTTTCAGACTCAGCTCCCCATGTCCCTTTTAAGTCTTTTTTAACTCCATTGGCTGCCAAATGTTGGCCTATATGATCACCTGTGTCCTGAAATATAGCAGCCTATTGTCCTCAGGAACAAGTGAAGGATCCTGAATCTGGCCTAAAAAGGCCCTTCCTAAGTTGGCATTGGCCTGAGTCACCTCAACTTCCCACTCCATGCTCCAGTCACCCTGAACGACTTTCACCTTCCCACGTTCTTTGTGATTTTTTCCCCTGGATGTGGAATACTTTTACCAACATCTTCCTCTTCCTCTCTCTGTCTCTGTGTCTGTACTTTCTCTCTGTAACCCACACACGTAACCCCAAGCATCCCTGTCCTGGAAAACCTCACTCTTTTCAGGGTTCATGTAGACAGTGTTTCTCTGAGAAGCCCTCCTGGGCTGGGTTGGCTGCCTTTGTGGATCCTTCTCTGGTTCCCAGGCCGTGGACTTCTACTTTGGTCCTGTTTATCATTCTCGATTATAAGTGCCTTCCCTTTCCTGTTCTTTGTAGGAATTCTTTCCTTGCTGTTCCCTAACCTATCTGAGGCTAGGGGCCGGGGCTTATTTACCATAGTGTTCCTATTACTTGCCCTGAGGCTAGGGGCCGGGGCTTATTTACCATAGTGTTCCTATTACTTGCCCTGAGGCTAGGGACTGGGGCTTATTTACCATAGTGTTCCTATTACTTGCCCTAGTGTCTGCTACATAACAGTTTCTCAGTAAGTATTTGTTGACTGGAGCAGCGAACTAGAACCAGTGCATCCAAACTCTCTCCTAAGTTCTGAAAGGTGGCCCTTTTCCGCCCAGCAGACCATGGCCACCTGCAGAAGACAGTCCCTCTGTCTGATTCTCCTGCCCTGCCCCATCCCTTTGAGGTAAATCCCATCGTACTGGACTATGTCCTGACTACAACAAGGGCATTCTCAGGAAGCACTGAAACAAGGACAGTCTTCAGGAGCCAATACAAATGTGGATGCTTCCAGAATGGAGAGCACCTCTCACTGCAATTGCAATAAAAATATGGGACAGCTTTGTTATACTCCATCACTGCATAATCTACATTTCCAACTTTGTAAAACACACCAAGCACAGATTCCACCTATTTTTCCCTAAATTAAAAAAAAAAAAACAAACAAGTTAAAGCTGAAACTATACTTCCATTGCAGAAGCCAGTAGTGCAGTTTGCTGCTCTCCATGCCTCTTACCCGATGCTAAGAACAAGCACAATTTACAGGGCTTTCCCTTAAGCAGTACTTTCACATTTCAGGATCATTGCATATACATTCTTGCTTTAGTTCAACGCTGATAAACACCCAAGCACACACATCTAAACATTGACAGAAGGTATTGATTTTTCTTGTGAAGAAATATGATCAAGGAATAATCCTGAAGTTTTAGTATCCTTACATAGTTCCAGGTTTCTTTACTTAATTCTTAACTTTTAAATAGATGATTTATTGTCATTAAAGTTCTCCAGTATTGATCAGCAAAACTATAGTGCACTGCCCATTTCTCCAAATGGAACTGATGCAATAAAGTAGAAGCAGGATGAAAATAGCTTATTATTGTTGTCATGCTTGATTCTTTACTAAGCTTTGGAGTTTATCCTGAGTGGTGAATTGCTAATAACCTGATCTTGTTAGCCGCACTCTGTCATTTGCTGTGGAGAACACATTTCCATCTGTTTTCAAAAGGAATCCTTTGAGATCTGTGTGTGTGCATGAAATTTTATGCAAAGAAAAAAGTGTGTTTCCCTAGACTTGGTCTTTTTTCGTGTAAATTCACTCTTATCACTCCCTGTTCATTTCATCTCTACCTCAACCTCAAGCATGTACTTTGTTCTCTACTCTCCCAGCCACCAGCCTTCAGCTTCTAGTGGAAATTGGTATTCAAGAAATCTGAATACACTGATGAACAATTAAAACCTTGGAGATTTGTTATAAGAGTTTATAGTCTCACACTTTATTGGATTTTTAAAGAATACTGAAATAGCACTGTTTTTTTAGTGAATGAAAAAGGCTTGACATTCCTCCCAACCTGTTAAATTCATCTGTTTTCATTTTATTGCATTTTATTTTACTGTTAATTGGGGAGAATTTTTCTGTTCATTTGGACTCAAATCCTATAAGACTGGTAAATCTGCAAGCAAGATTATACAAAAAAATGCCACCCTCCAGACAGAGAAATTAGTAATAATGACAAGAAAAAGAATAACATTTTAAATGGCCTACACTCAAATTCAAGAGGTAAAAGAATTAAACAGAATTTCTATTGATTTTGATGTATTTTTTTATTACAGCATGGTGTTCATTTATGGAGCTATATAAATCTCATAAGAATAATTGAGGAGCAAGTGTAAACCTGCTCCCTTGTCCCTTTTGGGTTTCTTCCCTCATGACTCAACCCAAATGTCAGGAAACAGCTGTCAGTCATGGGTGGCTGTGTTTAATCATCTATTGTTTCTCACACTAACCAAACCCCCAGAAGCCCATCCCAGGTGGCCTTTACCAAAAGTAAGAAATGAGAGCCATGGTCCTCTCTCATCAGGGATAATTAGGGTGACCTTTTCATGTTTGGGGAATTTTTAAATATATTTTTAAATATCAGAGTAAAAAAACTCAGTTATCGTTTTTTCCTTTATAATTAAAACTGTAACCTAGACAAGGCAGCCTTTAATGAAAGCATTTCTGCTCAGCAAGGGATATAGGAATACATCTCTGGAACTAAACCTTTTAAAACATCCTTGAATATCTGCATATGACATTTCCTGAAGTCATTGAAATTTCTATGTGTGTACTCAGGCATGGAGCTGTTTAGAATGAATTCCTTTATCAGGAACTGTTCCCTGCTTTTCTTTGCCTATGAAATATTTTGTGTAACAAACATCATAACCCAGAAATGTATCTGTTTATTCAGCAGATGGAAGTGATAAATTTGCAACACGGAAAAGGAGAGGAGGAAAAAAACCAAGTCTTGCATTTATACAAACAGAGTTTTATTATTGTTAAAATTATTATTACTGTTTATTTAACTGCTCTTATGAGCAACTGCATATTTCCTGTTGTGAAGAAGCAAAAGGAATGTAATTAATTTTCTTCTTTTTTCCAGCATGGTTTATTACTTATCCATCATTGGCAGTTAATACCCTGTTGATACTGTAATAACCAGGGAGAGCCACCACTGAATAGAATGAAAGAGAATTAAGATTTAAAAAAAAAATTTAATAATGTATCAATCTTATTAGGGGTAAAAGCAATTCTTCTAATAGTTGAAACTTTCAGTTGAAAAACTATGACTCTTCTGGATTTCTTTATATCTTTCTACTTGGTCTTAAAACACAACGCCAAAAACATTCTGATTACAGATTTTCCTTTAATGTAAAGGAAAATCAACCTGGTAAAGCTAAAATAGGTCTGATTGGTGTTCATTCTTTGCCAGATGCACCGTTCTCTTCTTTAGCTAGAGATTTGTCCTCATTCAGCCAAAGGATCATAATGTCTTCCAACAGTGTCTAAAATAACCCCATTCTTCGAACATCATTCCATTTCATTATGTCCTTATATAAACAGAAGGATACAGGAAAGAGCAGGTACTTCATCAAAGGAGAGTCAAGTGGATCAAGTGGAAAAGAGGTAACATATGCATGTGTTTGGAAAATAGGCCTTTTTGTGCCCATTAGACTCCAATCTTAGCTGTAGAAATTGCCCTGTATTTTACAAAATTTAGGCTATGGAGAGGAAACTTGAAAGTGCAGGTCTGAGGTCATTTAATGTATTTCACCTGGAAATTTTCACCCATCGGAGACTTGGTTTTTTGTTTTTGTTTTTCCTTCTCTCTACTGTCACAGCTTTTGGAGATTTAGCTATGGCAGATCATGGGCTAATTTACTCAAATGGAATTTGTACTAGTTCAGAAAGAGTGCTTTTTGCTTTTTAATAGCTGGTTAGTAGAGTACTCTTGTCTTGCATAAAACCCTAAGTTACCCCACTGATTAAGATGGCACTGAACACTTACTCTCTCACCATGCCAATATTTAAATGTGAGTTAATTTATTCAAACAATAAATACATACAGAACATTCTGTGTGCATGGCAGATGAAGTATTATGAGCACATTCAGAGCAAGGCATTAATTAATCCTTAGCATGACTTAGCATTGTATTGTAGGGTGGTCAAGGAAATGAGGACCAGATAAGTCCACAGTTCTCACCCAGCTCTGTTAGCTGAAAAAGTCACTTGATTTCTCTAGTCTTTGCTTTTGTTAAAGAACTAACATAGACATGATAGAGGCTTCAGTTTCCCGAACTTGCCTTCTTTGTTACCTTTTCTTTCTTTTTGGCATCTACCAACCCTGTGAATTTTGACGAGCTAATAGTTTTCAGAAAATACTTTTCAGATGGTTATGGGATTATATCAAAAACCCTAGGGCAAGAGGCATGAGAACGAGAACAATGACCAACCTGAGTTTCTATCAACACTGAAAACTGCTGCCTAAGCCAAAACCATGAGGACTTTTCTCTCTCCCAGAAGTCAACAAACTGTATACTATAGCCTTTGGGTCAAAGACCTGTCACTAGTTTTTGTACTACCTGGGACCATTTATACTTTTAAATGGTTCAAAAACATCCAAAGAAGAATACATTGTGACACATGATAGCTATATGATATTCAAATTTCAGTATTTGTAAATAAAGTTTTATGGGAACATAGCCACCCTTGTTCCTTTATGGATTGTCTGTGGCTGATTTCATTCTACAATGGCAGAGTTGACTAGTTGCTACAGAGACCATATGGCCACTAAAAATATATTTACTCTCTGGCATTTTATAAACAAGTTTGCTGACACCTTGTTGTTCAGTCGCTCAGTCGTGTCTGAATCTTCACCACCCCATGGACTGCAGCACGCCCAGGCTTCCTCGTCCTTCACTCTCTCCCAGCTCAAACTAATATCCATTGACTCGGTGATGCCATCCAACCATCTCATCCTCTGTCACCCTTCTCCTCTTGCCTTCAATATTTCCCAGCATCAGGGTCTTTTCCAGTGAGTCGGCTCTTCACATCAGGTGGCCAAAGTATTGGAAATTCAGCTTCAGCATCAGACCTTCCAATGAATATTCAAGGTTGATTTCCTTTAGAATTGACTGGTTTGATCTCCTTGCAGTCCAAGGGGCTCTCAAAGAGTCTTCTCCAGCACCACAGTTCCAAAGCATCAATTCTTCGGTGCTCAGCCTTTTTTATTGTCCAGCTCTCACATCAGAACATGACTACTGGAAAAACCATAGCTTTGACTAGATGGACCTTTGTAGGCAAAGTAATGTCTCTGCTTTTTAATACACTGTCTAGGTTTGCCATTGCTTTTCTTCCAAGGAGCAAGTGTCTTTTAATTTCATTTGCCTACTCTACTCTAGAAAATCCCTGACCTTCTTCAGCCAGAAGCCCCCTGCCTGTCACATGTGCTAATGCACATCCCCTGACTACAGTCTTATCATGTGAGTCAGTTAAATCATTCTCTTCTCACAGTTACTGTACATGTATTATAAGCATCATGTATCTGCAGGAGGGTGTTAAAGTTTAGTAACATTATATAAAGCATGTAGGAGAATGCTTGGCACAGAGAGACAGTGTTAGCTACTACTGTTGTTATTTACTTATATGTCTGTTCATTTAACAAATATATATATTATGCTTTTATTGCATGTAGTTGTGCAGTCAGGGAATCACTAGGTGCTAAGGGATATGAAGATAACTGACATTCCCAGGCTTCAAGGAGCTTACACTCTAAAATGTACCTATTGAGTCCCAATTGCAGATGAAGTATGATGAGACTTCAAAGGCAAGAGGAAAGGAAAGGTGAACTCAGGGAAAACTTCTGCAGAAGAAAATATCTGAGCTTATCTTGCCCTTACTTTGCCACGACCATCCCTGAGGTCTTAGTCTAACCTTTGAATTGCCAACAATTGCATTTCTTTCCTAATCCTATGTGCATCCCCAACTACTACTTGTCTTCCCATCTTGCTTCCTTTAGTACTTATTATTACTCCAATTCAAGCAATGCCGAGGAACCGACAATCCATTGATCACTGCCTTCACCCCATCACACTTTAATTTTCTTCTACCAGCTTAATTATGTGGCTCTTCATCAAAATTACTCCTTAACTTATACCCTCAGTTCCATTAGTAACTAAATCCAACCCTCTGTCTATGCAGGATCCCTTGCAATCTAACATTTCTAGAGAAAAACATGGACCATGATAATGCCCTCACTTTCAGCTCATGACCATTAACTGAAAGGGGTCATTAGCACTGCCCAGCTGCTGTGTAATATGTCCATCATTCATCCATCACCCTCTCTTCTTGAACCTCCACACATCCTCTTCTTTGTCTCTGAACTGATCTCCTTTCCTACTGGGGCTGGTGTATGGGGATGATCCGGAGGGATGATGTGGGGTGGGAGGTGGGAGGGGGGTTCATGTTTGGGAGTTCCTGTACACCTGTGGCAGATTCATGTCAATGTACGCCAAAACCAATAGAGTCCTGTAAAGTAAAATAAAGTAAAATGGAAGCTCTAAAAAAATAAATAAATAAAAATAAACTGAGCACTATGAAGAAATAATAATAAAAAATAGCGATCAGAAGAGAACTTCTGAAGAGTCCATCAACAGAACCAGCTGGCCCTAGCCTCTGTGCCCACATGACTGAGGTGACCCACCCATGCTCTCGTTGGTCACTGGATTGCCTTCCCTGTACTTACTCATGAACACTGCTCTACCAGTTTTCTCCTCTTCCCTCTGTATCATCAGAATTGTCCTTTTCTACGAGATCATTCCCACAGTGCGCAAACCTATTATGTCTCCCATCTTTAATCTGACTTTCCTTTGCCCTGTCTTCCCCTCCAGCTGCACCCCAGTTTTTCTGCCCCCCTTTAGAGTGGAACTTCTCTAAACTTCTCTCCAGCTCTGGTTCCTCTTCTCGCCTCTCATGGGCGGCCTTCCATCAGTCTTTCACCCTGTTGCTCCCTGAAACTGCTCTTTCAGAGTCACCAGTACCTTCATGTTGCACAAACAGTGATTAATTTTTATACCTCATCCAACTTGATGTTTTGGTCATTCTTGATTATTTTAGACGAAGGATAAACACTATGTCTTTGTGATACTTTAGAGGAAATTTCTATCATGAATTGTATTAAGTGATGGCCTCTAAGAGTTCCTTCTGGTTCTAGGATTCTAGAATCAGAATCTGATAATAAACTGTTATATGGAACTTTTTTTCTTTAAATACAGGACCTCAACCAAAATACATTGATTTAATTATTTCAATCTCCACTTTCTTTGTGATCTTTGGTAATTATTACAATTCATTTTTAGTAACCTAATTTAAATGTTGTTTGTATGGTTTCTTGACATCATATCTAGGGATAAAATAGGATGATAGAATCATAGACATAAAACTTTATAGAGTTTGAGTAAGCTTTAAAAATAACACAGAATTCAGTGTTTTGTAGGAAGAAACGTGAAGGTCCAGAAAGGCCAATGATTTGTCCAGGCTCACAGTGCATAGAACTTCTTTGAACTTCCTTCTGCAACTGTCTTCTATACAGTGGCCTCTTGCCTGTTTAATTTATATGAATATTTCTGTGGCCTTTTAATTTCAAATATATAATTTATTTCAGTACCAATGGAGCATATTTGATGACCAGGAGCATACATCAAATTGAACCAATATGAAATTTATAGTGCAGTCTAAAACTGCAGTTTATTTTAGCAGTTTTTTCTTAACACAAAGATTTTTAAATGGACTTTAAAAAAAAAGTTTCTTCTTACATTTTTACTGAGAAGAAAATCAATAGAATCATAATACATTCAAATAATAGTGTAGATAGAATGTTTTCATTTGCAACAGACTAATTAAATTACTGATTTTATCATTATAGCTTGGCTTATATTAGCAAAATTGGCACAGTCTGCCATATTAAGCTGCATTCAAGAAGTGCATCTTCTCTTTTCTGGTTTACTAATTTGGATTACAAGAATCCTCAGCCTCAACTTTTCCTGACATCGTCTGCAGACCATACTGATGCCAGACGGCTGTGGTGCCACTGTACAAATCTGATTAGAACTCAAAAACTAAATAGTATCTAGTTATACTAGATCAATATTAGAACTGGAAGGGACAGTTTGAATATGAGCCCAGTGTTTTCTCCTTCCTTCGGCTAACCAGGGAGGCACAGATGATGACCAAAAGTGACTGATTGCTGGGTAAATATTAAGTCTATTAGCAAGCCAGTAAAAGGATATATGACAATTTGTGAGTCACTCTAGCCTGCTAGGTCTTAGTTTTATCATCTATAAACTGAGGGCATTGGACTCTATGATCTCAAAGGATCTTCCAGCCTAAAAGTATATTAATGAACCTGCAATAGCCCCTGGGGTATACTGATAACCAGAAATTATATGGACAGCTGCCAAACAGCACACATAGCTAAATGGACTCTTGTATACTTCATTATTATTTAATCTCCTTCTTCTTTCTAAGGTTTCCAGCCTTGCTCCTATCTCTGGAGAAAATTGAATATGTTGGGAATAAACTCAGCATGCCATATGGTGGACTGAGGGAGAATATGGCTGTTAGTTTCTAAATACACTGAGTGCAGTGGTTTTTCAAATTTTATGGCTTAGCCCTTTGGGAATTTGATGAAAATTATAAATTGCCCCTTCCCAAAAAATCACACAACCACTCAGATTTGGTTTAATTTCAGAATGCTCATGTAATTCTCTAAAGCCATCTATGTCCCCTTTGAAATGTCTTTGTTTTGTGGGTGATATATGTGGTGGGTTTTTCATAGCAGTATCATGATATGATAGAAAGCACAATGTTCATTGCAGCACTGTTTATAATAGCCAGGACATGGAAACAACCTAGATGTCCATCAGCGGATGAATGGATAAGAAAGCTGTGGTATATATACACAATGGAGTATTACTCAGCCATTAAAAAGAATACATTTGAATCAGTTCTAATAAGATGGATGAAACTGGAACCAATTATACAGAGTGAAGTAAGCCAGAAAGAAAAACACCAATACAGTATACTAACACATATATATGGAATTTAGAAAGATGGTAATGAGGACCCTGNGAGGAAACCAGAATAGAAAGAGACACATGTACCCCAATGTTCATTGCAGCACTGTTTATAATAGCCAGGACATGGAAACAACCTAGATGTCCATCAGCGGATGAATGGATAAGAAAGCTGTGGTATATATACACAATGGAGTATTACTCAGCCATTAAAAAGAATACATTTGAATCAGTTCTAATAAGATGGATGAAACTGGAACCAATTATACAGAGTGAAGTAAGCCAGAAAGAAAAACACCAATACAGTATACTAACACATATATATGAAATTTAGAAAGATGGTAATGAGGACCCTGTATGCAAGACAGCAAAAGAAATACAGATGTGTAGAGCGGACTTATGGACTCTGAGGGAGAGGGAGAGGGAGAGGGAGGGATGATTTGGGAGAATAGCATTGAAATATGTATACTATCATGTAAGAAATGAATTGCCAGTCTATGTTCAATGCAGGATGCAGGATGCTTGGGGCTGGTGTATGGGGATGATCTGGAGGGATGATGTGGGGTGGGAGGTGGGAGGGGGGTTCATGTTTGGGAGTTCGTGTAAAAAAATAAATAAATACAAAAAAAAAAAAGAAAGCACATGAGCTTTGGGATTAGACCTTAGAGCTTTGTTGCATGGAGTTCTGAAGTGCTAGGTAAAATGGCTATCTCTGTGAGTCTATTTTCACCCATCAAATAAGAAGGTAACTCTTTTCTCACAGGATTTGGGTGACACCATGCTTGATACATCAACAAATCTATTTCTTGCTTCCTTTCAAAAATGTGACTGGTTTATACATTAGGTAAAAGTTTAGGAAGAGCAGCTAATGAAATTTTAGAATCATAAAGTATTAAATGTCGAAAGGTGGTGTCTTATAGCCCATAAAATTCTTAACTGTTAGACCGTAAGTTCTGCAACTTGAGACATTGGAGAACTGGAGTGAGACCCGAGGGGCATCTTCAGAGTCCCACCACCTCCTCTTTGGCATTTTCAATGACCTTCTGTGGTCTACTCCTTGGAAGAAAAGTTATGACCAAACTAGACAGCATATTAAAAAGTAGAGACATTACTTTGCCAACAAACGTCTGTCTAGTTAAGGCTATGGTTTTTCCAGTAGTCATGTATGGATGTGAGCGCTGGACTATAAAGAAAGCTGAGTGTCAAAGAATTGATGCTTTTGAACTGTGGTGTTGGAGAAGACTCTTGAGAGTCCCTTGGACTGTGAGCAGATCCAACCAGTCCATCCTAAAGGAAATCAGTCCTAAATATTCATTGGAAGGACTGATGTTGAAGCTGAAGTTCCAACACTTTGGCCACCTGTTGTAAAGAGCTGACTCATTTGAAAAGACCCTGATGCTAGGAAAGATTGAAGGTAGGAGGAGAAGGGGACGACAGAGGATGAGATGTTTGGATGGCATCACCGACTCAATGGACATGAGTCTGAGTAAGCTCTGGGAGTTGGTGATGGACAGGGAGGCCTGGCATGCTGTAGTCCATGGGGTCGCAAAGAATCGGATACGACTGAGTGACTGAACTGAACTTCTGTGGTCAGGTCTGTCTCTGGTGTGGGACCTCATCCAGACCACACACTGCCTTAAGCACCAGCTTAGTTTCTCTTACTCATTAAAACTCAGGCCACCCTTAATGTCCTTCTCCCTCCTTATCTGAGTTAAAGTGTTAATAGTGGATAATAATATATTCCTTACCACACCTCCAACTTTTTAACCACTGCCTTTAGTATTTGTTGCCCAAAGAAGTGACTGATTACATAACATGGCTCAAGTCCTCATTTCCAAATTGTCTTTTGACAAGCAACTACCTTTAAGTTCTCCATAGTTCTTGCTTTGGGAAATGGAAAATGAGAATTAGTCAGAGCAGAATTCATACTGTTTCAGACATGTCTTTTCATGTCTCAGCTACCCGTGTAGTTGAGTTAGAATGAAAAGTTTTAAAGAAACAGTTTTAACTGTTGTTTATAAAAATATTAGGGAAGTGCTCAGGGAATGTATACCATTTCCATGCTTCCTATTTATTTTCTATTCCTCTTAGTCATGAGAACCAGTAGCAGTTTTTCTTATAAACTGGGACAGATCTGATTAAGCATTTCTCTTATAATTTTATCTGTTAGTACTTCTTACTCCAAGAATAAGAATATATTCTATGTCATACCCTCCCCTAGAGAGCTGAGTGAGCCACACACCTGGATTGAAGAGGAGTGGAAAGCTACATGCATGGTGGTATTGAAGGCTACCCAAGGACTCAGGGTAGGGTATGACTCAGGGGAGCACACAAGGTCAAGGAATCAGGAAAGAGAGTCCCCAATCAGAGTGACTATGATTGAGGAAAGTGAACACATGATTGACTACCCAGTGGAAAGCTCAGGACCTGTATGTAGTTTATAAACTTAAAAGTCTGTATCTGTACCCAGGGACACAGAATAAAGTTTTATAAATTGATATGTTTTTCTCTATTCCTTAAATGTGTTCATAGAAACTTGTATCATGAGAACTAGAGGAAGGAAGTGCAGAAACACAAATTTTTCCAGGAAAGATGTCCAAGAAAGCCACATTTTCTGAAAGCTATGACCTGGAACTTGTGAAAGAGTATAGTGACATGGATATTGTACAAAAAAGAAACTGCATGTTCTGCCTGGCTTCTGTTACTCATGGCTCTGTCTCCCAGGCACTGGGGAATTCTAAAGTCTAAGGTGGCCTGGCCTAATTGGCTGTTTGGTTGGTCCAGCTTGTTCCTGTATCTAGCAAGCTGTTCCTTTAATCGAGCCCCTGTCTTATTAAAATAAATAAGTAAATAGCTCATTTCCAGAAGGCAGAAGTACGTCTGCTACCCTGATTCTAAGAAGAGGGACTCTCCCTTGTCTTCTCTGAATCTAAATCTCTGCTTTGTCCTGTGGGATCCGGTGTCTGCTTCACCATCCCTGACATCAAGGCCTAGAACCCTACCCGGAAGCCAGGGTGAATGAAAACTCTTCTCAATATCCTACATAATAACAGGATTTTTAATTGCAAAATAACTTCATCATACTGACTCATTGTTTGAACATCCATTTTTATAGTTATTAAATTATCTACCAAAAACTCTTTAGTTATTTGAGTTTTTCCATGCTTCTTGTCACATTTCCCGCATCTGAGATTTGATTTTGTGTCGAGACACACATGACTGTGGCTTTGAGCCTGTGCTCAGTCATTAAGGCACATCTGACTCTTTGCGACCCCGTGGACTGTAGCCTGCCAGGCTCCTCTGTCCATGGGATTCTCCAGGCAAGAATACTTGAGTGGGTTGCCATTCCCTCCTCCAGGTGATCTTCCTGGCCCAGCGATCGAACCCACATCTCCTGTATCTCCTGTGTTGGCAGGCAGATTCTTTACCACTTGTTCAGAAGCAAAACAAAAAAGATGCAGTAAAAAGTGGGAGCCACTGTTCTCTGCAAATATGAGAATGACAGCTACCAAAAAATGCATCTTGTACACTTGAAATTATTGACAATTATTCTATTGAAATTATTTTTCAATTGAAAATCCTGTGTTGGCAGGCAGATTCTTTACCACTTGTTCAGAAGCAAAACAAAAAAGATGCAGTAAAAAGTGGGAGCCACTGTTCTCTGCAAATATGAGAATGACAGCTACCAAAAAATGCATCTTGTACACTTGAAATTATTGACAATTATTCTATTGAAATTATTTTTCAGTTGAAATTATTTTTACAATTGAAATTATTTTTCCCTAACATATTTGAACTTTGAACTAATATTTGAGTAGGGAATATAGACAGGAAGCTCAACTTGGCCAGTTACTTCAGTAATTTCAAATGGAGATTTTTTTGTGTGTATCCTTTGGATATTTTTGATCAACAAAAATTGGAGCAAACATTTTCTTTGAAAAGAGCTGGTACTTGTCACCTATCAAAAGGTTCTTGGTGACATGTCTGTGATGCAGAAAAATACTGACATGAATACTGGCAAATTATTGTTCTCAAACCTGCATGATAAGTATCAATGTTAGTTAGTAGTTGACAAGGTCATTAACTGAGAGAATAGAAGATAGAAAGCCAGTCTTAGAATGGTGAGTTCAGATTGGGTTTCTTGAGTTTTCAGTACCCCTGGGACGTTTGGGTGAAGGTGTCTCTCAAGCAATTGGATTGAAACTAGGTTGCAAGGGGCCTGCCATTGACATATAAATTATATATTATCCATAAGACTGAAAGAGATCACCTTGGGCCACATGTATAAGGAGAAGAAAAATGAACCAGAGATGGAATCCTGAAATGCACCAAGACTGAGTGGGCAAGGAAGAGATGCCCTCCCCTGTCCCAAATGTTAGAAGATACATTCAGAAAGGACAGAAGAGATTCAGAAGAGAGGGATGTCATGGAAGTCAAGGAGTAGACGGAATGAGTAGCTAGTGCTGTTAACTGTATCTAAAAAGGAGAATTGAAAACTGGTCATGAGATTTGGACTGAAGGACATTGGTGACATTGGTCAGAGATATCCCAGAAGACTCAGTCCTTTGTTACAACCAATTGACTCTTGATTTCTTAAAAAATTATCTCCTTTGGTTTTCCCATCATTCTCCTGTAGTGCAGCTGCTCCTCTATTGAATCATATCCATCAAAGTGAACTGATATAGTCATACATGACCCAGACCTTCTCTGGCAACTACCCTATATTTCTGCTCCTCTCTGACAGCCAAGCTACTTGGAAAGTGTTTATGCATGCCACATCTGCTGTTTGGAATCTGTTTCACTCATTAGCCCACTCCAGTTTGGCTTCTGCACCATTACCACCCCTGCTTTCTAGTAGAACTGTTTTGATATTAAGATCACCACTGACTTCAAAGCAGCCAAACCCCATGGACATTTTTAGGCCTGTTAGCAGAATTACACATCATCAACCCTTTCTCATTGGATATTCTTTGGAAGGACTGATGCTGAAGCTGAAGCTCCAATACTTTGGCCACCTGATGCGAAGAACTGACTCATTGGAAAAGACCCTGATGCTGGGAAAGATTGAAGGCAGGAGGAGAAGGGGACGACAGAGGATGAGATGGTTGGATGGCCTCACCGACTTAATGGACATGAGTTTGAGCAAGCTCTGGGTGTTGATGATGGACAGGGAACCCTGGCATGCTGCAGTCCGTGGCGTCGCAAAGAGTCGGACATGACTGAGCAACTGAACTGAACTGAACCCTTTCTCCATTTTCTTACATTCTCTTCTCTTGTTGTGACACCATATCCTTTTGGCATTCTTTCAACCTTATGTAAACAGTTCTTGTTTTGTATCCTTTACTGACTTTTCTTCTACCCAACTTCTCAATGAGACGTTTTCCCTGGATTTTGTCCTAGACCCATTTATCCTTGTTTTCTGAACTCTCCCCATAGGTGACCACATCTGTTACTGGATTTGAAATGTTTCCCATGGGCTGAAACTCTCAGGTTTACAACACCAGCCCAGGCTTTTCAGTGAATATCTGATAAATATACATCCACTGAATGGAATGAATATGAAAAACTCTTTCATATCTATACGAAAAAGAAAGAAACAAGAAGACAAATTCCACAATAGGAATCTGAGAGGAAAGGAAAGATGAAAATTGTCTATAAGCACATGAAAATATCTTCAGCCTCACTAGTAATACAAAATAATAAAAAGTAGTAATAATTATAAATGATAAAATGTATTCCATTGGGCAATATGAATATGAATTATAATATTTTTTTAATGAGTAAGATTGAAGAAATGGTAGCTTTTATGTAACACTGAAGGGAGAATAATATGGTGTACTCAAAATATAATTTATAAATATGTATAAAAATGAAGATTATGCATGCCTTTTGATACATCACTACTTCCAGAAATGCATCCTGAAATAGTTCTGTAACTGCATGATATGCAGACAGTATTTTTAGAATTTATAAAAGCAAAGGTCCAGAAGCAATCTAAACGTCAATCAGTAAGGAATGAGTTAAATAAATTATGTGTTATTTATATATGAGGTTGTCATACATATAATAATGTGGCTCTACTTTTATTTTTACAACAAAAGCAATACTATATTAAGTAAAAAATCAGTTTTCATAATAACATTCATATTATGATCTTTTTAAAAAAATTGTTTAGACATATCTAGAAAATAGTTTGGAAAGAGACCCAGTGCAAGGTTGATAGTAAGTCTTTCAGGCTATGTTATAATTATAACACTTCATATTTTTCTTTATACTTTATGTATTTCAAATTCTTTCACTATACCATGTTATTAGCTTTTATCTCCTTAATTATAAAATGCTGTCTTCCTTCAAATGAATATGGGTGTTCTTTTTCTGTTCTTAATTACCGTTTTTGAAAAATTATACCTCAATAGCTTTATAAAATTGTGAGGTATTTAAAGTGTATATTGTGATGTTGTGATATACATTGTGAAAGGGTTCCCCTCCTCTATTTAATGAACATATCCATCACCTCATATAGATATCTTTTGGAGGGGGGTGGAGTGGGAACATTTAAGCTCTACTGTCAGCAGATTTCACTTATACAGCATTATCAACTTTAGTCACCATGTTTTATGGTGACTAAGGATAGTCAGACCTTATTTATCTTATGGAGGAAAGTTTGTATCCTTTCACAACCTCTCCTGGTTTACCCCACCCCCAAGCCCCTAGCAACCACAGTTTTACTTTCTGTTTCCCTAAGTCTGACTTTTTTTTTTCAAGATCCCACATATAAGTAGTACCATGCAATATTCATCTTTGTCTGGCTTACTTCACTTAGTTAATTACTGTTGACACTTGATGGCAATGTTATGGGGATGAATCCCTCTCTGCATCCATTTTCCCTTATGACCAGTTTTGAAAGGAGATGAGGGATGCTGGACCCCACACTTGTTCATCCTTCCCTAGGGTGAACAGGATGCTTACCGACATAGTCATTCAGAAACACCTAAATGCAACCTAATTTTCAGGTTTTATTAGCAAGCTTTTGGCATTTTTTTTTTTTTTTCAGTTAGAAACTAGCAATAGAAACTTTAAAAGAAATGAGATTTCATCTAAAACAAGGTTGGCAGAAAGCTACCTGAAAATAACAAATTTAAAAGCTTTGAAGATTGGGAGATATGTTAGAAGTTCAAATAGCTTTTTTCTTATCTGGAGAATTGGATAATTCACTGTTTAACTAGCTAAGAAGAATTTTTCCCCCCAAATTTAATGAGGAAAGATAGTGTATAAAATAAGAGTTCAAAGCATATTGAAAGTCTTTTTTTCCCAAGTCTTTTTATCTGTTTTTGAATATTGAGATGGAGGTTATAATTGTCTGAATGAAAGTAGTTAATGAAGATCTTGAAGTATTTTACTAAAAAGTATGTCTGACATTCTCAGGGCCCTAAAAGAAAATTATGATTTAATTATTAAATGTTGTCTACTAGAAAAAACAATTTCATTGTTTGAATATTTTGTAAAAATCTCAGTTACCTAAAATCCAACAGAGATAGTGAATTCCTCCTCCCCTGATTTCCAGATCTACACTGATGATAATTAAAAGAAAGCAAACTTGTAGAAGGAATTTAATGGAAACAATAGCAACCTGCTATGATACTGTTACATGTTTATTTAGATCTCCTATACTGTCTGTATTTTCAAGAATACTACTAATAATATTCTGGTTTCTACTCACAGGGATAGCAAAATCTTCAATTATCAAAGAAGCTTTATTTATTATATTTCTAAGGGACAAAGGTATTTTTGATAGCATTTCTTTCACACAAACTTATTCAACAAGAAGAGATTACTGAATCATTATCAATTAATCTAAGAGTATAATAAATTCATAGGGCTTCCCCAGTGATTTAGCAGTAAAGAATCCACCTGTAGTGCAGGAGATGTGGGCTCAATCACTGGATCAGGAAGATACCCTGGAGAAGGAAATGGCAAACTCCTCCAGTATTCTTGCCTCCATAGGCAAATCCCATGGACAGAGGAGCCTGGCAGGATAGAGTCTATGAGGTTGCAAAGGAATTGGATACAACTTAGTAGCTGAAAAAACAATGACATAATAATTCATAGTCTCTCATGCAGTCCAAGTAATTGAGTTTTTACACTCCTTTGACAGTTGTCTTTATTGTTAGGTAACATTGCTGTTCTGTTGTTTCAGTCACTTTAAGGTAGAGATATATATAATATTATGAAAAAAAATGGCAACCCACTCCAGTACTCTTGCCTGGAGAATCCCGTGGAGGGAGGAGCCTGGTAGGCTACAGTCCATGGGGTCGCAAAGAGTCAGACACGACTGAGTGACTTCCCTTTCACTTTCAATATATTTGGAGTATTTTAATTCTTTTCATTTAAAAGTGAGAGGAACTATGTTGGTACAACTTAATCAAAATACATGTTACAAAACAAAACATTTTTAAAAGACATGATGACAATGTTACTTAGATAAAAGAGAAAATTAATGAGTCTTAGAAAAAAAATGTTATAGTTTAATTTGTAGATCACATCTCATGAAAAGATTCTTTTGCCTAGATATTTATATAAATCTGAAAAATAGGAGGATGCAAAATAGAGAAAGTTTGCTGCTTTGGCTTCTTATAAGAGTCTGTAATACGTGGCACCCACTTGTTGGAATTTCATTGAAAGCAATAACTATTTTTCTGTTAATAGCAGAGAAATTATGCAAAGATGGGGCTATTGAGAAGAGAGAGTCCAGTAAACAGTAAGTTCCATGAGGACAGAAACTTTTTCATTTCGGCATCATGCCTATTTTGGGGTCCTCAAGTCAGTTGAGTGAATATGGAGGCAGAAACTCTCCTACAGAGTTTTGACAACAATGAGCACATTGGGAAAGGGAAGTGGGAAGCTTGGTTCTGTTTGAGTGTTCCAAAAAGTAAGGGTTGGAAGACATATCTAATGTAAGTATATTAACGAATACTGAGCATTTGCATTTACGATTATAGCAATAGAATACATTATAAATAGATTTGGGGAAAAAAATCTGTTGTTAAGACATACATGTGTTTTCCATGCTCTGTTTAAAATAAATATTATCAAATTCTACTTCCTTCTTCTTGCTTTCCCTGCAAGTTATTACAAAGGTCAACTTCAGTCCTGTCCATATAGACTGACTATTGCCACTCTCTAGTTACTCACACCATACTTAAAAATAGAAGCATATACTCAACCAGCTTCCCTGTCAATCATTTTAAATTACCTTCCTGCCTGCTGGTTAACTAGAGATGCTTACTCTTCTGCCTGCTGTTAATTCTTCAACTTTTATGAGTGCACCAGGTTCCTCAACTTCCTATGGCAGCATCCCATCAGTTAGCCCCCTCTTCTTTATCCATAGTTGTTCCTTCTCAGCAGTTTCCTTTCCCAATAACTGAACTTTTTTATCCTAAAAACACAGCCTTTCTTTTATCCTGTTTTTGACTGTCTCCCTCATTCCATTTACTGACCAATCACTTGCTTAAGAGTTGACTCTGCTGAATTGCTCGGGTCGCTACTCTTACTGTTGTTAGCCTCATCATAACAATGGCTGCGCAGCTTCCTTTGCTTTCTCAGCTCTGTCTCTCACTGCATCCAGAGTAAACCATCTAAAATAAAAAGCCACTAACATGATGTCACATGGGTATTAAAAGAACTATATAAATATTTATTAAATATAGTATATAGAAATAGAAATTGATGGAAAGGCAATGATATCACAAATTATAGACACAAAGACTTCTTTCCCCAAATCCTTTGTGAAATAATCAATTGCTCATGTTTATACTGGCTATGATAATGATTCCTAATCATTGGTGCTTACTAATTGGTTAATAGTATATAATAGTTCATCTACAAAGGGTATTAAGGAAGACCTGAGAAAACCAAGGCAAATCTGAAGGTTCAAATCAACAATGACAACAATATTAATAGCTAACATTAACACAGTGTGATGTGGTATATGCATGGATTATAAAGTAAGAAAATACTTTTATTATCTCCAGGTAAGATTCTAAGCCATTAAGGCTTTCCTTGTCCAAAGCCTCACTATAAATATTTGCTTCCTACATCTTCACTTCAGAAGTCATATCTTACTCGCCTTATTGTCTCTTTAATTTTAAATAACCAGGTGGCAGTTGGAGTCAAAGAACCTTATCAAATGGCAGTCAACCTAGGTAGAACATATCAGAACTAGGAATATCAAAATTGGGGAAGTCAAGCAGTTAGAGGAATATAGCAAGAGGTCAGGGGAGCCAGCAGTTTTCAAATTAGGGGAAATTGCCAATTGATAAGGATTGAGGACTAGGCAAGGGGACTGGGTGTAAAGGGCTTCAATTGAGGAAGGAGACACTGTGAAGGGGTGCCCAGCTCCAAGAGTCCCCCACTGGTAAGGCCTAAGGACAGTCAGCTCACCACCATGACCTGGGCCACAGCTGCAATGCCTTCCTCATCTTCCTTTCTTGCCTTGGGTCTCCTCCATCCCTCAAAGTCTTACACAGCATTGGGCTGCCCCACTAGTGTTTGTCACCCTGCTGCTGATGGTGTGGAGTTAGTACTTAAAATGTAAAGTTTTTAAATCTAAATTTAAATGTCTATGAGAACTAGTTTGTACACAGAAGCCCATCAGGGAATCCTGAGTCTTCAAGATCTGAAACAGGAGCAGAATTTTCATGTATTTTCCCCAGGGTCAAATTAAAGGAGGGCACACATGGCTGAAAGAAGTTATCCCAGGCACCATCTTTTATGTGTGAATAAGGAAAGGCAGTTGGGAGCCTCTGCATTTCATGGCTCAGTTGTTAAATTTATTGGAAAACAGATTCAAGAACATTTGTATTTGGGTTTGAAGTCCATAATAACTTATTATGGAGATACATATATAAGACATATACAAATAAAGGGGTTAAAGACAGAAACAACGTATAGACAGAAGTTAGTGGGTATCCAGGACCTTGATAACAAAAACACAGGATTGCCTCAGCCAGGTTATTTCTATACGTTTCCCATTATTGTTGGTTTTCAGTTGCTAAGTTGTGTCCAACTCTTTGGGACCCTATGGACTACAGGACTACAGGCTTCCCTGTCCTTCACTGCCTCCCAGAGTTTGCTCAAACTCATGTTCATTAAGTTGGTGATACCAGTCAACCACCTCATCCTCTGTCGCCCTCTTCTCCGGCCCTCAATCTTTCCCAGCATCAGTCTTTTCCAGTGAGTCAGCTCTTCTCATCAAGTGGTCAAATTATTGGAGCTTCAGCTTCAGCATCAATCCTTCCAATGAATATTCAGGGTTGATTTCCTTTTGGATTGACTGGTTTGATCTCCTTGCAGTCCAAAGGACTCTCAAGACTGGAAGGGACTCTCAAGAGTCTTCGCCAGCACCTCAATTTGAAAGCATCAATTCTTCAGCGCTCAGCCTTCTTTGTGGTCCAACTCTCACATCCATACATGACTACTGGAAAAACCATAGCTTTGACTCTATGGACCTTTCTTGGCAGAGTGATGTCTCTTCTCTTTAATATGTCATCTTTGTTTGTCATAGCTCTTCTTCCAAGGAGCAAGTTAGTTTTAATAAATTCTTGAGTTTTGTTTAGCCTGTTACCTGATAGTAGTAGAGATATATGAGCCAGACTCTGCTGACATCCTGCCTCTATTTCATCTCAGCTATGACTTTGAGTAAGTTACTTCAATTCTCTGAGCCTTGAAGTCCTCATCTGGAAATAGGGGTTATAATAATAGTCACAAGGCTATTATATGGATAAGATGAATTATAGTATTTGTCCAGAGCTTAGAATAGTACCTAGTAGTTTGTAAGTATTTCTGAAATGTGTATGTTTTCAAATTTTTCTGTTTACCTAGGTCAAAAACTTAAGATATGCCTGGATTCCTCTCCCTCCTCAGCCCACTGCCTGTATTCAGCAAACACTGCCAGTTCTGCCTTCTAAACAGCATTTGACACCATCTGTTTCTCTCTCTGGAAGGGCAGCTGCTCCAGTCAGCATCTTTAACCTGATCTGCAGTAGCCTTCTAGCACCCTTTCAATCTGAATCTCAATCACAATTGTGCACACTCAAATCCACATCATCCTTATGGGCACATGGTTTTCCAAAGCCCAGTCAAACTCTGTTCTGAAACCATATTGAAACTGCTAGGGTGGTAAGAAGTGTAAACACACTCATTTGGAAGTTTGGGGGTCTTCCGCATTGTCACATCATCCTGTAGGGCAGAGACAGATGAGAACCTGGTCCTTGGCTCTAGCGGGGGCCGTGAGGCGTCCACCACCACAATGCGTGCTGTTCTGCCCCATTCTTGGTACAGAAGTCTTTTCCCGGTTGCCTGTGGCCTCATCTGTCTCCTTGTAGAACATACTAGTTTTCTTCCTGCACTGTTGCCTCGTCTCTGGGTAGACTTTCACAGGGTACCTGTTTTCCAAGAAGGGAGCTCAAACCCTCTCTGCTCCCTTTTGTTCCTTCTCTGTTCCTCTCCTCTTTTCTCTAGCCATTCTCCTCCTTGCCAAGAGGGCTGCCCTTCTAGCTCTCTGTTTATTTCTAAAAGTTTCCCTGGACCTCTACACTCTCTTCCTATTACCCACCTCACACGGTCTCTAAATTGCCCTAAAGCAATTTTGGATCAGAAAAGCCAGAGAGAACATTTCTATTTTTCACCTTACCATATTCCTTGCTTGAGGCAATGAACAAAGGATCTGCTGCCTGCTTAAATGAAGAAAAGGAAAAAGAATGACAAGGACGAAAAAACAGATTCCTATCTGAAATATTGTCTCACTACACATTCAGTAGACAGAAGGCAAATAGCCTGGCTGAAGACCTAAAACACTAATTAAATCACATCATCTGCCTGTATAAACATTTCTGGGGGCTTCTAATTGTGGTTAGCATCATATGTAAACTTCTGGACCTGATGTGCAAGTTTAGACGTGTTAGCACAAACCCACGACCCTACCCACTCTTCTTCCCTGTCACTCCCTCCCTCATCCCCAGTGCTGGGCCATCTTAAACTTCTGCCTGTGGTGAGAGAAGATGTGATGGCCCCTCAGATTTAAACTACACTGTTTGATAGTGTGTGCATTTAAGATCTGCCTGCCCTTCCCCAAAAGAAACAAAACAAAAACCTGGGAAGAAGCAGCTATTCTTGAAATCACTATTGATTGATACAAGATATATGTGGCTGTTGAGCACTTGAAATGCAACTAACCTAAACTGAAATGTACAATTTCAGATTTCTAAGATTTTCAGTTCAGTTCAGTTCACTCGCTCAGTCATGTCCGACTCTTTGCGACCCCATGAATCGCAGCACGCCAGGCCTCCCTGTCCATCACCATCTCCCGGAGTTCACTCAGAGTCACGTCCATCGAGTCCGTGATGCCATCCAGCCATCTCATCCTCGGTCTTCCCCTTCTCCTCCTGCCCCCAATCCCTCCCAGCATCAGAGTCTTTTCCAATGAGTCAACTCTTGGCATGAGGTGGCCAAAGTACTGGAGTTTCAGCTTTAGCATCATTCCCTCCAAAGAAATCCCAGGGTTGATCTCCTTCAGAATGAACTGGTTGGATCTCCTTGCAGTCCAAGGGACTCTCAAGAGTCTTCTCCAACACCACAGTTCAAAAGCATCAATTCTTCGGCGCTCAGCTTTCTTCACAGTCCAACTTTCACATCCGTACATGACCACAGGAAAAACCATAGCCTTGACTAGGCGGACCTTAGTCGGCAAAGTAATGTCTCTGCTTTTGAATATACTATCCAGCTTGGTCATAACTTTTCTTCCAAGGAGTAAGCGTCTTTTAATTTCATGGCTGCAGTCACCATCTGCAGTGATTTTGGAGCCCCAAAAAATAAAGTCTGACACTGTTTCCACTGTTTCCCCATCTATTTCCCATGAAGTGATGGGAC
>SJYX01001532.1:88067-141836 GCA_006410675.1 Oreotragus oreotragus
GACGTTGGCAATTTGATCTCTGGTTCCTCTGCCTTTTCTAAAACCAGCTTAAACATCAGGGAGTTCACGGTTCACATATTGCTGAAGCCTGGCTTGGAGAATTTTGAGCATTACTTTACTAGCGTGTGAGATGAGTGCAATTGTGCGGTAGTTTGAGCATTCTTTGGCATTGCCTTTCTTTGGAATTGGAATGAAAACTGACCTTTTCCAGTCCTGCGGCCACTGCTGAGTTTTAGCACCAAAAAAATATATAAAACTTCTCATTAATAGCTTTTTACATTGAGCATCTATTGAAATGATAATAGTTTAGATATAGTAGATTAAATAAAATAGACTATTAAAATTAATTTCACCTTTTTTTGTTTTTTGCTGTTTCTACTCAAAAATTTTAAATTGCATATGTTGCTCACTTGCATTATAGTTCTATTAAATCTGCTATGGATTGCAACTTTGATGGAACCCAACCTAAAATATGAAAGGTTATAAAGAATGGACAGAGATTCTTCACCCACCCATCCTATCCTCTTATAATCATCTAGAATTTCTACTCATCTCCCTTCACAGCTGTTCAGGATATCTGTAAGCACATAGTGAGAGCCCTGCTTTGATTCCCATGAACTCTACGTTCCCAGTCCTCCCATGTATACAGATTCTCTTCTGTATAATAATTCATAATTTCACAACTGGACAGTCAGTGGAGGGAGGAATGAAACCACCTTAACCCACGGGCTAATAAAAGTCCTCAGCGAGCTAACCTTGTATGAAACGGATTCAGTGTATTAACTCTCAAACCTCTGCAGATTGTCTGAGAAGCAGACACATAAGCAAGGATCTGCACGAAGGCATAGTGAGACTCACAGTGTTAGAGCAGAATGTGTTTTCAAGAACAATCTGAGAAATCCTTCTTGTTTTACAAATAAAGGAAGATGATCTGAAGGAGTTGAAGTATCAGTTAGGGCCAAGATGGGAATTAAAACCCATGACTCATTCAGCTCATTCAGTCGACAAATATTTGCTGAGCTTTTCACTGTTTGCTAGGACTCTTCTAGGTGTTAAGATGGAATAGACACTAGTTATGATCCTTCTCCGTTACAGTAGAAACCCCAATTGTTGTAAAGTTTAAAGGAAATTTATTGTCACATGGCTGAGAAGTCTGGCTGGCTTCAGGCAACTCTTGACCAGCAGCTCAGAGGCATCTGAGAGGATGACTCTTTTTCCCGTTGTTCTCAGGACCGCTTCTTCAGTGTTGGCTCCATTTTGCCATCCTCCTCCATTACCATCACAACGTAACAACTCAGCAGCTCCTGGATTGTGTGCTTTCAGGTACAAATCTAGCACAAAAGAGAGTCCACTTTGCTCTTGTGTGTGTGTAGAGTTGCTTAAGTTGTGCCCGACTTTTTGCGACCCTGTGGACTCCAGCCCGCCCCTGGGGCTGCTCTGTATATATGATTCCCTAGGTAAGAATACTGGAGTGGGTTGCCATGCCCTTCTCCAGGGGATCGATCTTCCTGACCCAGGGATCGAACCCGAGTCTTTCATTTCTCCTGCTTTAGGAGGCAGGTTCTTTACCACTAGTGCCACCTGGGAAGCCTCCCCACCACAACGCACTCCCCCACCCCCCGCCACTTTGCTCTTAACATAGGAAAAGACAACTTGGAACCAATTCTTGCAGCTCTTGTTACCTGAGATGGATCATGTATTCAACCCTGAATACATCTATTAATTCTATTAGTGTGGCTTGGAGATTGGACATGCTGACTGACTTAAGTCAATTGGGGGCCACTCCCAGAGTTAAGAATGGTTTCAAGTCTATCCAAAATACATGCTGTGCATTCTGAGGTACCAGATAGGAAGGGGAAGTGGAAAAATAAATTCTGGAAAGCAGCAAGAATTTTAAACACCCAAGCGCTCACAGTTGAGAGCTTGTCAGTACTCCAGTTGATCTTCACCCTCTGCTCCCTGGAGTCCTAGGAGCTCTCTAGCTGTGTCTCTGGAGTATGAAGGCCTCTGCATCACAGTGCTGACCTTGACTTCAGACTAGTCCTCTTTCTTCTGTTTTACATATTGGGCTGCTCTGTAAGATTTTATTTGAAGAGAGTGTTTCGCTGCTGAAAGACAGTTTTAAAACCACTCTCCCACATTAATGCTACTGCAGTGGCAAAATTACCTATGTTTTATACTTTTTAGACATATCCCTACTGCCATAAGGCCTCCCCACTGCTAACTGAGTGGAAACAGAAAGGCATTTCTTGGAACACGAGTCTTATTGCTGCAGATTCATTTCACAGGCTCTTTTCTCAGGCTCCTGATATTTTGCTATTAGTAAGTCCTTTCATAGACATTCTTTCCATTCCCTGCTCCATTTACTCACTCAAAACACTTGAGGAAGATGTCTACTTTTCTAATATTTTCAAATAGTCAACTTTAAGGTCATGACTAAGCAAATGAAGTTCTTAACAGAGTGAATCTGCAGGTGAGATCCAATAATGTAGACACTAAGCAACAGTAATATCATTGTCCTTCCGGTAATCCACTTGCTTACCTGGACTGAAGTTATATCCTATGCTTTGAAAATTAACTTTAAAGTAACAAAAAGCCAAACTTCAACACAAGAGAAGATAAAATGTCCCTTCATACAAAAGTTAGCAGTATTTTTCTTATGCTCATGTACCTGGTGAATTCTCCTCTTTCTCTGCTGAATTCTATCTCCTTCGTATTCTAGTCAAAGAAATGTAAAATTGGGAAATATATAAGATTTTATTGTTAGCTCTGAAAGGATTAAACTGTTAACATTGTATTTATTTGTATTCATTCTACTTCCATCCCATTTCATCATAATGATGTGTTTGGTCTATAAAAATTTTATCCTTAAAATAAATGTTTGTTGAGAAACATTTAGGGAATTTAAAACATTTCCTAAAATTCAGCCTGAAACAATAAGTAATATTTGAATCATAAATTTTTGTGGAAGCTGGTATTATATAATATTTCTTCACTTAAAATTTAGTGATAAGAATCAGTAAGGATAAATAAAAATAGGTAACGATAAGAAATACTTTGACCTTCTAGTGACAGTTGGTAAAGAATCTGCCTGCACTGCTGGAGACCTGAGTTCAATCCCTGGTCAGGAAGGACCCCTGGAGAAAGGAATGGCAAACCACTCCTGCCTGGAGAATTCCATGGACAGAGAAGCCTGGCTGGCTACAGTCCATGGGGTCGTGAAGATTTGGACACAACTGTGAAGAAGGCTGAGTGCCGAAGAATCGATGCTTTTGAACTGTAGTGTTGGAGAAGACTCTTGAGAATCCCTTGAACTGCAAGGAGATCCAACCAGTCCATTCTGAAGGAGATCAACCCTGGGATTTCTTTGGAAGGAATGATGCTAAAGCTGAAACTCCAGTACTTTGGCCACCTCATGCAAAGAGTTGACTCATTGGAAAAGACCCTGATGCTGGGAGGGATTGGGAGCAGGAGGAGAAGGGGACGACCAAGGATGAGATGGCTGGATGGCATCACTGACTCGATGGAAGCAAGTCTGAGTGAACTCTGGGAGTTGGTGATGATCAGGGAGGCCTGGCATGCTGCGATTCATGGGGTCGCAAAGAGTCGGACACGACTGAGTGACTGAACTGAACTGGGTAACTAACACTTTAATACTGGAAATATTTCAGATTCATATTGATCTATTTTTATATTAGTTAGCTTTGGTTTTTATTTGATGCCGCATTATCCTCTTGACTTCCCTGGAAACACATTCTAAGGGAAATTTGTATACATAAAATTTGGGGAAGTGTTTGGGAATAGTAGCTATAAGGAAGCAAGGGAAGCAAGATTGGGCAGAGGGTGAAAGTCACCTGTGAACTTTTACAGCAGAGACCCCAGGTTATCAAGGGAGCTTATAACCTTAATGAGGCCTCAGAATTGTCTTAAATTGTGGCAAGAATCCCAGCTTTTGTATCCCATGTTGACTAATCCCTGGATATAGACTGGCCCTGGGGAGAAGGCACCCGGTGAGTAAGGCAGTCTCCTCCAGCCAAGCATGATGCCTGGAGAGGGATGCAGCTGTGGACTGGAGAAATGAATCCTTCAGTTCTAAAAAGGGGCATAACCCCCACCACCACCAGGAAGAAGCTGGGAGGTATGTAGCTAAAGAATGCCAAGGATGTCTGCTCCGTATCTCATTTGCCACTCAAATTATTCATGTAACTTTGAATGCATGATTAAAAAAAGTAAAAGACATTTGTTGATACAATGAAAGTACAAGTAATAGATAGTTGATAGAAGAAAACATGTAAGAGGTTCCCCAGGGTCTAAAAAGCTAATTATTGGTTAGCATGTTTGCACTAAAAGAATATTTATAAAGAGTATAGACACAAGGCAATGAATTTCTAGAAGTTGATTTGTTATGTGATACATTTCTTACGAAAGGAGAAAGGAAAGGAAATCACAGGAAAACTATTTCACCTATTTCATTGATTAAATGGTCAAGCCTTGACCATACTCTAAAAAGCTAGGCAGCAACCTTGTTATCATCAGGGACCACCAAAAGTTTGTATCACAAATGTTCTATCACAGATGTTCTTCTCAGATAGCATATATACACAAGAAAAAAACATAAAAACAAATCAGCATAGATACACGATTGAATAAACAATACCTTCAGCCTGAAAACTCTGCATTGGGACTGAATAGCCGATAGTATATTACAGACAGTGTTTACTTCACACGGTACTGAAATTCATACATGTTGAAACTGTGGAAGGTGAGCACTGTCTTAGTAAGTTTTAATTATTGATACTTTATTCACCCACAAATTTGCCTCTCTTTTGAGAATTATTCAGTTGTCTGAATCATAGATTTTACACATTTGCTTTGTAAAAGAAGAAAACTTGTATGGTTTTCCTCAGACTGCCTGGTAAGTATCTGAATTGTTTCCTGGGTGAATCTTGAAGACCTAACAGAACTTTCTGGAGTAAACTGTTATGCATGCTTCTTATTTAGAGATGCATAGTTTTTAATAGCAATCTTCATAATATTGTATTCTAGTCAAATGCTAGTTGCTCTTTCGTCTTCAACTATTCACTGTAGTTCCAAAAAGGATTACCATCTACATATATGTGAATATATAATTGGTGGAGACCATAGTTCATATTTCATATATTATTGTTTAATGAAAAAAACAAGTTTAGGCTTTTAAATTCAGTTATTAAAGTAATTTTCTTTTGACTTCAAAAAAAAATAATAAAAAGTAAAGTTTCTAACTCTGCTCAAACTCCAGGAGATAGTGAAGGACAGGGAAGTCTGGAGTGCTGCAATCCATGGAGTTGCAAAGAGTAGGACACAATGTAGTAACCGAACAACAATTCTACTCCATGTTGTTTATGCTTACCGAGACTGATCTGTCCAGTATACACAACAGGAAAAAATATAATATGAAATAAAGGATAGAAACGCCAGTATGGTCTAGTTTGCTCCTGTCAGCTGTCATTTCAATCTGATTTCTTTTAACTGGAATTTTATTGACAATGACATAAATTTTAATAGGTTGAATCATTCTACATAAGATGCTTATAGTTCATTTAACTTAATAAACATATTTCTTAAATTGTGGTTGACTACATCCAAAAAAAAGAAAAAAGAAAAGAAATGCCAGTATGAAATATATCAATTTTCAAGGGCACTGGGGAAATTGAATTCTGACTAGAAAACAAAATGCTCCACCCCAAGAAGTTTCCTAAATTAATTTTAACTATCAAGCTTTTAAACATGAGTCAGCAACTTCTTTATAAAACACGTCCTGATATTTTGGAGTCAACAAATTTGTGGATTACAAACTATAGAAGCCCAGTGCTTTCTTGAAAAATCACATTTGTTGGTCACCCTTGTTTCTTTGATAAGACTCAGGCCTCAGTTTATTTTCCACTTTTCTTAAGTTCATCTCTCATTCTTGGGTTATCACTCTCATTTCTCATGAAGATACGGAGTTTTCTTGTTTTCATCACTAAAGAACAGGTAGAAAACGGCTTAACCTATCAGTGGCCTTTGGGTTAACTCTTATCGCCCAACTGGTGGTACCCCCAATTCAAACTGACACCGCTAGAAAATTAGAGCCCTCATGGCCCTTTCTGTTAAATTCATTAAAGCTTTATAACTACTGTGTTGCAACAAGACTACCAAAAGTAGAGAGTTCACCAAGAAAGGTACTTGGAAAGATGAGAAACAATAACCCACAGTTGAGTGAATTACCAATTCCAGGATGAAGGCTAAGGAAAAAAAATTAAGAAAGAGATGGACGAAAATGACTTTATTTCTGTTAAGAACTCTGCTTAAAAAGAAAATCAGAAGCGTTTTTTTGTTTAAACTACTATTATTGTTCTGACTCCCATTACCACAATAAACGAAACCAGGTTGTGATAGATTAGATTTTACTTTTTAATTCAAATTGTTGTTGGTTTGGGAGGGTGTTTTTTGGGGGAAGAGGGTTCTGTATAGATAGGATAACAGGCTAAAAAAGAAATCCTCTCTCTTTGAAGACGCTGCTGCTACACAAGCAGAACAGAATACAAACTCTGCTTAAAAAGAAAATCAGAAGCGTTTTTTTGTTTAAACTACTATTATTGTTCTGACTCCCATTACCACAATAAACGAAACCAGGTTGTGATAGATTAGATTTTACTTTTTAATTCAAATTGTTGTTGGTTTGGGAGGGTGTTTTTTGGGGGAAGAGGGTTCTGTATAGATAGGATAACAGGCTAAAAAAGAAATCCTCTCTCTTTGAAGACGCTGCTGCTACACAAGCAGAACAGAATACAGCCTAGGTCCTTTTCAGTAACTACAAATTGGTTAATAGTCCCCAGCCTTACATTGAGAAGTTGTGTAAAGTCCAAACAAACTAGCCATATAAAACTTGATTTTTAGTGGGAAGGTGACTTGCTTAGGACTGTTAAGACAACAAGAGGATAAGAATTGGTTCCTTTTTTCTCTTAATAGAAGCACTGCTATAAAAACAGTGCTTAAACTATCATGAAAGCTTTTTACTTGCCTTAGCTTAACAGGCTAGCAGACAAACTATATTATTGTCTTTTAAAGCTGAGATGAGTTAGAAGAGCAAACTGTAATAGGTCACTGTGGTTGAACACTGTGGTTGAAATTCTCTTGACTGTACTTTAAGGTTTGCAGTATGTGTATACAGTGCTTGATGGTTTACAAACTCCATCTGTATCTATCACTTTCACCCCCACAGAAACACTGTGACTTAAGCAGAGATGATAACCTGACAAATTCAAAACTTGTGTGACAGCCCTGCCTGCACGTTTTTAGTAATTCCAGCTCCCCCTCCCCCACAACCAGGTAATTTAGTTCATGGACTATTGTTCTGTGACATGTTTCTCTTTGCCAGTAATCATGAAAATAATCAGATGCTGGACAAGTCCTCTTTCTCAAGTTATATTAAGATACTTTATTAACAGAGGATATAATACAGCACATGTGTCATGCTGTACACTGGTTATAGCCACTGAGGATTTCAGGCTAGGTCAGTTTGTAATAATCCTATTCTGTTTGCCTGCATATAGAGCCTGAAGATATGTGATTTGTCATCATTTAAGCTGCATCTTCTAGGAGGTCATGAGATTTGACTGAAATATCTTTGCTGGGTCCTTTCTACAAACTCCTACCTTTATATGAGTAACCACACTTAGTATTTTCCAGATTTGGCTCTACTGTAGCTAACCTGGTTTGGACACCTGTGTGTGTATAGTGATTATCTTGTTTGTCTCTGGTGTGGGCTTCTAGTGATGTGGGCAGAGCCTAGGATTCTGAGCATCTGCTCTTTGCTCCCTGATTGCTGTTTGTCAGAGCAGTCTATCAGGTGTGGCTTCCCAGCAGTCCATTACTCTCCGTGGTATACTTTGAAATTGTGCTTCAGTGTCCTTGCAAGATTGTATCTGTCCTCACAGTCTGTAGCTATCCCCACCTTCAGCTCACGAAACCACATGTGCTCAGTCACCCTGGTATCATCTATTTGTCTCACCTGTGGGGCTCCAAGGTAACACTGTGATGGCAGGCAGGCTGCATACCAAGACATTATTGTTGATGATGATCTTGACTTGCCATTTCATGTTGAGCCTTATTTACATCTACATGAGAAGAACCAGGTGGTTTTTTCTAATTCACCCCAGTCTCAAAGCTGTGGGTTCGACCTAAACCCTCATTGTGTAAATTCAGAAGCATGATGCTATTTTGATATTTTCCAGTCTCCAGAAAAGCATGTTTATCTTCTGAATCTAATTTTATTCTAATGTTCATTCCTTGCAGCCATTGGGCAAGTTGCTGCTTACAAGCATCAGCTAGCAATTTTGTATTGTAATTTTAAAACATAGATTGCCAATGCCTTTTCTATACACCTCTATATAGCTTTTCCATTCTGAATAGACTCTAAAACCTAGATGCCACCTAGTGATTCACTGGTTGCAGCGCTAGTAAAGAACGAGAATTCTATCAGACCACAGTTGATTCCCATGTAGTAAACAACATATGTTTCCAAATTTCACTACTGACAATAATAGGATGTTATTTTGATCATGAGTATACCTCTATTTCCTTCTCTCAAAGTAACTTGGGATAGTGATGGAATGGCATGTAAATTGCTCTTTCAAATATTTAATTCAAAAGACGTCTCCATAATGATCACTTTGTTGAGTTTCCCAGCATGTGAGTTCACGCTACTTTGGGAAGTTCCTTATTGATCATGCCTGTTAAGGAGCAGAGCTTCTTTCACCTTCCATAAAAGGAACTTGTAACAAAAACTGCTCTTTTTCAGTTAGTAATCACTTGAGCAGTTAGCTGCTGCTAACTGTGGAGCATAGCTTGGGGATATAGGTCAACTTTTATAGTGACTACAGACCAAACTTTGACTTTGTAAAAAAAAAAATACTGTGCTCCTACATTTCAACTCGGAGAAGGCAATGGCAACCCACTCCAGTACTCTTGCCTGGAAAATCCAATGGATGGAGGAACCTGGTAGGCTGCAGTCCATGGGGTCGCTAAGTCGGACACGACTGAGCAACTTCACTTTCACTTTTTGCTTTCATGCATTGGAGAAGGAAATAGCAACCCACTCCAGTGTTCTCTCCTGGAGCATCTCAGGGACAGGGGAGCCTGGTGGGCTGCCACCTATGGGGTCACACAGAGTTGGACACGACTGAAGTGACTTAGCAACAACATTTCAACTAACGTTTGTAAATGTCTAAGTGATGTGCTAGACATTCTGATATTCACTGTCTTGCTTAAGCCTGGGAAAAACCTATGACATATGTAGTTTTCTCCATGGTATAAATCAGGTCAATGAGCCTAGGAATGTTTCAGTAACTGTCCAGATATGCAGCTAGTAAGTCATACGGAAAGTGAATATCACCATAGGTCCTATGTTTTCTTCTATTCTCTTCACCACATTATGACTTTATTTCATATTAGACTTTTTTGTACAAGATCATCACTGGCAGAAACTGTGATCCACAGAAGCTGGTCTCAGAGAGATGGTCTTATAAAAAAAATGTAATTATTTTCTATCTACATTTTTTAAATCATATGAGGAGAACTTAACTAAATTGCTAGGAATGTTTGTTAAAATCTCCTTTCCTTTTCTATCCATGATCCTTTATACCCTCACTTTCTCTGAATCTTCTTATTTAAAAGTCCTCCCTGCTGCTGCTTGCCTTAGAACTCCCCATGATAATCAGTGAGTTACACTTCTATGACTTTGTCCAGATTCTGCTAGAATCTCTCTGCCCTAGTTCTCATACATGTCATCATAGCAAAAATATTTTGTCTAAGAAGTTAGCAAGAGAGGTATTTTCAAGTGTGCCTGCACGGTTCCTAATGTGAATTCTCTCAGTAAAAAATGAAAGCCCAGCTCTGGAAACTACACTTTTGTATCAGTTAGATATCTCAGAAGAGGCTGGATAACAAACAAGCACAAATTCTCAGCAGCATGAAATAATAAGCATGTTTCTGGCTCGTGATTTGTGGGTCATTTGGGATTGACTAATTTAGGCTGCACTGGGTTGGATATATGATGATCTCAGCTGTTTACTCATGTGACTGGGGATCAGCTGGGGATCAGGCTAGGTCCACAGGGGCAGCTTAGTTCTGCATGTCTCCCATCCTCCTGCTTCCTACCCATGTTCTCATGACAGTAGCAGAAGTGCTGGAGAGCAAACTCAGTAGGGCAAACATTGTTCAGGCCTCTGGTCAAATTGGGCTCCTTAATGTTTCATGGCCCAAAAAGTCCCGTGAACAAACCCAGAGAAAAGGAGTAAGGAAAGAGATTACCCATTCTTATTAGGGCAAACTACGCATATGACAATGAGCCTGGATATGGGAAGAGGTAAAGAGTTGGTAACACCGACAGAGTCTACTATAGTCGTTCATCTATTATTCTTGAGTATCATCCTATTAAATGTTAAGTGCGGTTCCTTCTGGTGGTGTCAGCTCTAGATGCAAGCACCTTTCACTCATTCATCCATTCATTCACTTTTTCACTTAACACATAATGTTGAATTCTTTAGACAAGTGCTGCTTAGTAGACATATCTTTTGAGTCATAGATGGATTTAAACTTTTTTCTGGTAGCTACTTTTTAGAAGGTAAAAAGCCACAGTAGCTACCATATTAGACAATGAAGTTAAAGACTATATATTGAACTTGGTGCTGAGGATATGACACCTGCCCCATAGATCTTACAATCTTGAGAGAAAGGAGATTTAATTTAAACAGTGTAGGCATTATATATCTTTCTGAGAAGCTCATATTTTAGTTTACATTTCTCAGGTCTTTTCATACCCCAGTGCACCAACTCCATTCGTTATGGTAATAGTTGTCTATTACACATTTCCATACAACCTCTCTAGCCTAGTTTGGTTAGAGATATTTCAACATGCCTTTTCAAAATCTCTTATGAAGAGCTATCACTGTACTCCAAAGTCTGGCAACAAAGGTGTGTGTGTGTCTGTGTGTGTGTGTGTGTTTCCCAGAATCAATATAGTAAAGGGACATTATCTGAGATCTTATTAGCAGGTGGATAAATTTTCACATTATAACTTTACCTGGTAAGAGCCCAAGATCCTTCATGATAGAAATGTTGAACAGAAAAGTTGAGTTTATCAGTGTTTATCTGCTAAAAAAAAAAAAAAAAAAAAAAAGGGTAGTTGTAAGAGAATGTATAATAGTAGTAAATGGAAGAGAGAGTGTTGCTTCAGAAGTAGTACAAGGAATAATAGAAGCAGAAAATGGAGAAAAAATTTTTAAAAAAAGGAAACAATAGGCTTTATCTCGTTTTTACCTGATTAAGCTTGTAACTGCCTAAAAGAAAGTTTTGCCCTCTCTGCACTAAACTGTCTAAGCAAGATTTATCAAAAAGAGTGATTTTTAGAAAGCAATTATTGTCCGTCGAAATTGCAGATAAGGGTCTTGACAAGAATGGGGAGATAAGATATTTTCTTTGTAGTCTAAAAAATACAAAACCTGATATTTCTTTAAATATATAGGCATAGCTTAAAAAACTGAAAAAGGTTTCTTTTAAATGCTGTGAATCACCCTGTGGTTTCTTTTCTCTGTTTAAATCCTATTCTGCTTATTGCATGCCTTTTCTTTGGTGATTCATTGCTTTGATTGTGTAACTCCTTGATATCAAAACCACTTGGGGCAAATGCCCTTGTGCTTCCTTGTTCCTCTGGCAGCATGGCAGGTCCCAGTGCTGGCACTTGGGTGATGCTCTCAAAGACCCCAGGGTTCCTTTGACTTTCATAACTTGTGTGACTGGTACTTGTCTTCAAACAGCAAACAGTTTAGGTAGAGAACAACATACTGGATTTTAAGCTCTGAGATGCTGTTTGTACAAGATATTACTCAAAACTGCAGTTATGGCTCTGTGTTTTCATACAAGACACTTTAGAAAATGACTATAATTACATAGCGAAGAGAGTCCAGATTACATGGTGGGCATTTTTACACATTAAATTACAAAAATATATTTGCTCATCTACTCCAGTTTTTCATGAAGGATTTAAATCAGAACAGCAACATTGGTCTTGTGTTTAGTGTCAAAAGATCATTTCAGTCATTTCAAATAATATTTTCCAGCACCAGTGGATATCCACCAAATATCTCCTTTCTGCTCTCCCTCCCTCACCACTCACACACACACACATATACACACACTTGACATTCTTGCTTCTAATATTAAAATACTTTGAGTCATTTCCTTTTATTAAGATATTTTCAGATGGAGATTAAAAATAAATTGGAGAGTCAGACAATAACATGAGAACTGAATTAAAACAGTTTAAGCTGAAGTCAGTGAGTAAATTGTGTCCTTGCAAATTACTTAAGAATCTTTTTACCCCCATGGCTTAAAACAAAGAAGGCATACTATAAATCTTTATTAGATGAACAAGTGAATGAATGTTATCTATTTAACATTAAGAAATTTAATGACTGTGGGTTTCCCTTTTTCTGGAAGTAAGTCCATTCAAGCAGAAAGAAGGATCTATGAGTTGGACAGCATTTTGCATTAGCACTCTGTCTCTGCTGTCATATCTCAAGGACTAGAAGGAGTCCCACCAACTGCAGAAAGAGAGGCCAGGCCTAAATGTAAGTAGCAAAATAGGGCCACAGTTCTCAATTCCTATTTTCAGACCATGACTTCAGCCTCTTAAGTGTGGCCTGAACAGAGAAGTACAAGAATGGCGATGGAGGTCTAACCTTAATATGCTTATAACTTATGCTATATCCCTTTCTCCTAGTTCAGTTCAGTTCAGTTCAGTTGCTCAGTCGTGTCCGACTCTGCGACCCCATGAATCGCAGCACGCCAGGCCTCCCTGTCCATCACCATCTCCTGGAGTTCACTCAGACTCACGTCCATCGAGTCCGTGATGCCATCCAGCTATCTCATCCTCGGTCGTCCCCTTCTCCTCCTGCCCCCAACCCCTCCCAGCATCAGAGTCTTTTCCAATGAGTCAACTCGTCGCATGAGGTGGCCAAAATACTGGAGTGTCAGCTTCAGCATCATTCCTTCCAAAGAAATCCCAGGGTGGATCTCCTTCAGAATGGACTGGATGGATCTCCTTGCAGTCCAAGGGACTCTCAGGAGTCTTCTCCAACACCACAGTTCAAAAGCATCAATTCTTTGGCGCTCAGCCTTCTTCACAGTCCAACTCTCACATCCATACATGACCACTGGAAAAACCATAGCCTTGACTAGACGGACCTTAGTCGGCAAAGTAATGTCTCTGCTTTTGAATATACTATCTAGGTTGGTCATAACTTTTCTTCCAAGGAGTAAGCGTCTTTTAATTTCATGGCTGCAGTCAACATCGGCAGTGATTTTGGAGCCCCAAAAAATAAAGTCTGGCACTGTTTCCACTGTTTCCCCATCTATTTCCCATGAAGTGATGAGACCAGATGCCATGATCTTCATTTTCTGAACGTTGAGCTTTAAGCCAACTTTCTCCTAAGGAAACCCTATTTCAGTTTCAATTTTAAGATTAAGTTCAGAGATAGTCTGAATCTTCCTTTTCTGAATCTTCCTTTAGCAAAGCAAAACCCATTAACATTTTACTAGGAAAGTTATTTTCCAGTCATCGGATAAACATAAGTCTATATTTAGGACGTGGGAGAATTTCACTCATTCAATAAATAATCATCAAGCATCTTCACTGAAAAAGATTTGTCTGCTTTCATTAGACAAACTCTCAACATTTCTATGGTGTTCCCACTATCAGAATTACTGTTTTAGAGTTAAGATATGTTGAAAGTAGAGGAATTGTTTAAAACTTATAATTCTAACATTCTCTATGTAAAGAAGCACCTTAGCAACACTTTTATTAAATGTTGATGAGCAGTACACTGTTGCTCTTAGCTTCTATGCTGACAGCACTTACATTTGGTTTCGCTGCTTCCCTTCCTTCTACCTGCCTTTCATATAATTAATACTTCATCTGACTTGCATGCAAGGCACAACAGTTTTCATTTGTTAGTGGAAAATCTAAACCTCTCTAGTAACCAGAAATGGGAGTCCAAATTAATGGACAAACTTTGGCTGTGTGTGGGGGGTGGGGTGGGGGTGGTGGTATGTGGGTGGTGGGGAGGAGGGAGAGGGAGAGAGAGAGGAGATGNAATACTTCATCTGACTTGCATGCAAGGCACAACAGTTTTCATTTGTTAGTGGAAAATCTAAACCTCTCTAGTAACCAGAAATGGGAGTCCAAATTAATGGACAAACTTTGGCTGTGTGTGGGGGGTGGGGTGGGGGTGGTGGTATGTGGGTGGTGGGGAGGAGGGAGAGGGAGAGAGAGAGGAACTTTTCCCAGAGATTTTGGAATCATAGACTTTTAGGCAGTCTAAGTGTTCCGAGGACATGCTGTCATTGATTCTCAGTTCAGGTTGAGTATTACAATCACCTGGAGATCCCCTGAGGCTCCATCTTCCCCAGACCAATTGAACCAACATCTTTGCTAACAGAAAGAACCTGGGGATGGGTATTTTCTTAAACCCTGCATACTCTAAAGTGAAGCCAAGGTTTTCAAACAGTTCCTTCAGTCCAGTTCTTTTCATTTGGATAGACAAAATAAAAACCTGTCAGAAAGAAATGAAATATAATAATTCAGACCTTTTAGAGCCTGGATTAGAAATCACATTACCTAGCCCCAATCCAGAGCAATTTCCATAACAATGTAGTACTAGTATCTTTTGTTAGTCTTGACTCATTTGAACTTTCCCCTGATAAAATCATAACAGGGGCATGACAGGCACACAGCTGTTAGCAAGTGACCAGGCCCCTCCCCCAAGTGAGCAACTGTCTACTAGCCACCGTTAGCAATCCTGCTCAGCCATTGATCAGCATCGTAATAGGCCCCTGCCCCAAGCTAGTGACAGTTAGTGAACAAGGTTAGAGCAACTGTTAGCATTGCCTGCTCACCTATTGCTTGGCATCGGGGGGTAGGGGAGGGGTGTCTGTGCACCAAGCTAGTGACTGTTAGTGAGCAAGGTTGCAAGGTTACTGAGCAACCATTAGCAGTCCTGGCCTTCCCCGGGACTCAGTGGTAAAGAATCTGCCTGCCAGTGTGAGAGATGCTGGAGACACAGGAGATGCAGGTTCGATCTCTGGGTCAGGAAGACCCCCTGGAGAAGGAGACCGCTACCCACTCCAGTATTCTTGCCTGGGAAATCCCATGGAGAGAAGAACTAGAGTCCATGGGGTTGCACAGAGTTGGACCTGACAGCACTGCGCGCAGGGCATTAGCAGTCCTGCTCAGCCATTTGTTGTCATCACAGCAGGGCCCTATCCTCTCTCTCCCCTTCCTTTGTATTAAAAGGAGCCTGAATTCAGACTGAAGGATGATTTTTTTAAATTAATCTTTATTTGATTATAGTTGCCTTACAGATGGCACTAATGGTAAAGCTCCACCTGCCAGTGCAAAGGAGGTAAGAGATATGGGTTCGATCCCTGAGTTGGGAGGATCATCTGGAGGAGGGCATGGCAACCTACTCCAGTATTCTTGCAGGGAGAATCCCCATGGACAGAGGAGCCTGGCGTTTAGAGTCCATAGTGTTGCAGAAAGTCTGACGTGACTTAAGGGACTTTAGCACAGCACATAATTGCTTTACAAAGTTGTGTTAGTTTCTGCTGTACAGCAAAGTGAATCAGTTATATTTATACATACACCCCTTCTTTTTTGGTTTTCCTTCCCATTTAGGTCTCCACAGAGCATTGAATGGGATTTTCTGAGCTATACAGGAGGTTCTCATTAGCTGTCTATTTTATACATAGTATCAATAGTGTATATATGTCAATCCCAATCTCCCAACTCATCCTACTACCCATCTTTGCTCCACTGGTGTCTGTACATTTGTTCTCTATGTCTTTGTGTCTATTTCTGGGAGATGGGTTTTTGAGATGCTAGTCAGCTATCTTCTTGGTCTGCCAGCTGATTAAAGTCTTTATTCTTTGCCCCAACAATTCATTCCCCAGTTTATTGGCCTGTGGTGCAGTGAGCAGAGTGAGCTTGGGCTCAGTAACAAAACTAGCAGAAGAAATCATGCTTCTCAAGTTTTTCTATCAAATGGCTGCTGCTGCTGCTGCTAAGTCTCTTCAGTTGCGTCCAACTCTGTGCAACCCCATGGAAGGCAGCCCACCAGGCTTCCCTGTCCCTGGGATTCTCCAGGCAAGAACGCTGGCGTGGGTTGCCATTTCCTTCTCCAATGCATGATGGGCATGAGGGCAAAAGCCCACCATGCTGGATTAACACATGAATTTCCTTCATTTCTTGGTACCGTTGGCTTCCTTGGTTTCTATCAGAAATAAATCTTTGATTGTTGTGAAGAGTAACTTCATTTCATATAAGTCAAAAAGATATCTTCAATCACTTTAGCATATGTAGACCCATTTTTAAACTCATCATATATATAAGAGTAGGGGTAACTCACTTCCTGAGAAACATTGAGAAAACAACACTGATAAAACATGGGCCCAGTTTGCAGTGTTGAAGACAGAGATAAACATTTTCCTGTTCTTTTGACATCTATCCTTTCTGTGTGTGTATATCTGTTGAACTCATCAAAGTCTAAAATATTTCAATTCAGCATAAAATTGCAGTACCAATTGTCATATGGCATATATTTTATCTTGTGCTGGGACAGAAAAGCATATCTAAATGCATCATGCCTATGCTCAGAAGTAATGCAAATCTTCTGTCTTGCCACTGCCAGAAATAAATGAAAATGATAGTAGATAAAGGCTAGAAACATTTTTCTGTTTTGTACTGATGCAAAATTTTGTGTGTAGTGATCATCATCATGCATTAAGCATCCACTGTAAGACATTCTAGATGGGCAGAATATTGAAGGCACAGTTTCTTCAACTCTTATTAATCAAAAACAAATAAACACGGTTTAAAGTAGTTGAGCATAAAGAATAAACATTGAAAATTTTAAAAACTTAAATATATTCTATGATTTATGAGCAGAACTATATACAACCATATAGTTTTTTCAGCCTATTACAAGTCTCCACTAAAGACTTATTTACCTAATTAGATAATTGAACTGTGTCTATGCCTACACATGGTTGTTACCTTATGCGAATTGTGTATGAATTGTACCCATAGTGTACAGAATAGAGAAATTCATGAATAACAGGTGTTTTAATGATTGTTTTTATTAAAAGCCTGCAGAAATGCCCATGTCAAAACCACAGAGTAAAGAAAGATCAGTGTATTAGAAGGAGCTGGCCAGATGGAGGTCCATAATGAAGGTCACACTGCCCTGATGGAACTTACTGCTGCTCAGAGTAGGAGTCTCTGTATTACCAGTGCAAGAATTTGACTCAAGCAGGAGGTCTCATTCTGGTCAGAATCACAAGGAACTGAAGCATCGGAATGAGGTGATCAGTTTACGAATGGAGAACCACTCCACTACTGTGTCCAGAATGATGCTGTTCTTTTTGTCTAGTGCCTCTTTCTGACCTAGCAGTCCCTGGGGGAGCTGATGAATAAATGTGGGTGGTTATGAGGTATGTGCCAAGTACACTAAAGGGAAGTGTGAGGAATCTTCTGAAGATGTGACTTCCAGTTTCCAGGAGAACAAAAGATCTTGATCTACACTGGCAGCCTGTGATTCCTAGATTTTTTCTTCTTCATTCTCAAAGCTGCTGCTGCTGCTGCTAAGTCACTTCAGTCGTGTCCAACTCTATGCGACCCCACAGATGGCAGCCACCAGGCTCCCCCGTCCCTGGGATTCTCCAAGCAAGAACACTGGAGTGGATATTCTCAAAGCTAGTGGTGACCAATCCATGCTTCACAGGTTCTGTGTAAAGATTATTTTGTGGGAGATGGATCCTCTTAAAAAGAGAACAAAACTTTAACTGCTGCTCTCTCTACCCGTTCTCTCCCTGTTACGATACAATTTTGGCTTCTTCAGTCCCATTCCAGTCCTGTCTCCTGGTAATGACAATATTTCCTCTTAGTGGATTATTGGGAGTTCCCAAACCCCCTGTCACTCTTTTATTGAGATAATCTCAGAAGGTCAGTCATCTAGGGATAATCATAAGTCATGAGTAACTTTTACTTAATTCTCATCATATGGTATTATTTCCCTCATTTCCTTAGGAAGTTTTCAAAATTATAAGTGAGAATTTTACTCTTTACAAGTAGGTACTGTTATATGGTACTCTAGATCTTTGAGCCTGAGGTAGATTAACAAAACTTTTTATATTTCAATGCAATATTGAGAAATGTACATAAAATATACATAAATAGGCAAGCCTATATTCTTTTTTTGCTCTCATAAACTCTTTATTCCATGTGTTTTCTAAAATGTCATTACTTGCATTAGAGATAGCTATGACATCCATTGACAATCTCATACTCTTAAAGGAATCAACTTTTAAAGAAATGCAAAAGGTTTTGTACTATAATTATGGAACATATGTCAATTTTCATGCAAAAGGACTAAACCCATGTTGCCATTAGAAACAGAAGTTAACAAAATAGAAAAGTTTAGCCAGAGAAATGTCATATACTCAAAAATCACTTTTTCCATTACACAGAAAAGAAACATGTATAAAGATGCAGAGTGTAAGGTCCTTTCCTCATGCAGTTCTGCTTACTTTTTATTTATATAAATAGAAGCAAAATAAACAGTACCACTTCAGCCTATCCCTTGGAGTTTAAGTCACCGGAGGAAAGAAATCATGACTTTATGATAGTAGAGTTTTCCTTGAAAAGCAGTTGAATATTAAATCATGAATCACTAGTTTCTTAAAATATCTTTTAATATCTTGGGTAAAAATTGTAAAATAGCCTGCTCTCTGATTTTTAAAACAATTATTTGTAGTCATGCTTAGAATGCAATTTCTGCAAGGGAGTTTCTTCTTTGACCTTTTCCTTCCCTTAAAAAAAAAAAAGTTTAGACTCCCTAACATAGTCAGTACTCTGAGAAAACTTGAAAATATTTATAACCGAACAACAAACCTGTAGAAGCCCAAAGGCAATTACCTCTTGTATAAATATGCCTTAGGCAGATTTCAACTAGTTTTTAAGAAGCAGAAGTTTAAGTTTGCTCAAGAATTTTATTCATCCAACAAAATTTGCATTATCTACTCTTATTTCCTGCTTCTTCTCCTCTGGTTCCTTTCCCTTCTGTCTACCATTTTTCAACACAGAAAGCATTATCTGACCACAGCTACATAGAAATCTTTGAGAAACACGTACCTGTGTCCTCTTGTTTAATTAAACACTTACAGCCCCACTGTTTCTTTACCTTTAGACTCCAGTGCATGTTCTTATTTTAGATCAGTCTAAGAAATCTCTCATTTAGATAATATTAGTATACAACATAGGCTAAAATTTCATCCTTTACCTTAGAATCTCTGCATTTCTTTTCCCCCTTTCAGGTAAATATCCAATAACTAGGAATTAATTTGTACTTTGGGTAACTATTTTCCAAAGTAACTAGTCTTGGCTCAAAACATACTTTAGCTGTTAATTATCTGTTAAAAATTATTGAAGTTTTTACTTATATTTTTCAAAGGTAAAAGATTTCTAAAGATAAATATAAAATATTTGAGACCATAACAGTGAAAGTATAAAACATCATGTTTGAGTGTTTGTTTACATTATTCAGGACTTATCTGAAGGTTTTCTGTGTCATGCAGAANTTTTTACTTATATTTTTCAAAGGTAAAAGATTTCTAAAGATAAATATAAAATATTTGAGACCATAACAGTGAAAGTATAAAACATCATGTTTGAGTGTTTGTTTACATTATTCAGGACTTATCTGAAGGTTTTCTGTGTCATGCAGAAAAACAGTTCCTTTGTAACTAATCTATACAGATTGTATAGAATTGGGATCCAGAAACAACTTTCCTCTTTTTTACTTCCATTTTTGACAGGATAATAATATATTTCCCCTTGTCCATTTTTAATCTTATCCTTTTAAGAGGGAATCAGAGTCGAAGAAATATCAGTATCAATACAATTGAATGCCTCTGAACATTGAAAAAGACTTTGATGTTGGGAGGGATTGGGGGCAGGAGGAGAAGGGGATGACAGAGGATGAGATGGCTGGATGGCATCACTGACTCGAGGGACATGAATCTGAGTGAACTCCGGGAGTTGGTGATGGACAGGGAGGCCTGGCGTGCTGCGATTCATGGGGTCGCAAAGGGTCGGACACAACTGAGTGACTGAACTGAACCCCTACTAAGTTACGTTCTGTTCTTCTGTATAGTACAAAGAAATAAGGCATTTCTTTGCCTTCAGTTTACTTATAAGTAATTCAAATAACATATACAGGAAAAAATAACACAAGTGGTTCGTGGTTCGTGGTTCAAGAGTTATTGCAAGAACATTCATTCAACAACAGTTTATTGAGTTCCAAGGATGTGCTAGGCACTCTGCTAAATGAGGGTATTTTAAAAATGAGGATAATTATGAACAAAAATGGTTGCTTTCCTCTAGGGAGATGAGGATAAAGAAGTACGGACTGAGTGATATAAGTCCTTTTTCTTTATCCTAAGAAAAGTGAGAAGGCATTGAAGGCTTTTAAATGGAG
The DNA here is from genome assembly GCA_006410675.1 of Oreotragus oreotragus. Lineage (NCBI taxonomy): Eukaryota > Metazoa > Chordata > Mammalia > Artiodactyla > Bovidae > Oreotragus > Oreotragus oreotragus. The sequence goes on from SJYX01001532.1 coordinate 108,680, forward strand.
GGTTGACATGACTGGTTGTATGTATGTTTTGTTTTGTTTTTTTAAAATCACCCAAACACCATGAGGAGAATTTAGTGGAGAATTTAAAAATAGAAGATGAGAGACAGAAAAAAGTCATGCCCTATTCCAGGCTATAGACGTGGTCTTAGAGGTTGGGGCGGGGGGTAGTAGGAGAAAAGGAAAGGGTTGTTATTTCTTTCTCCAGGGGATCTTCCTGACCCAGGGATCAAACGCAGGTCTCCTGCATTGCAGGTAGATTCTTTACCATTTGAGCTATAGGGAAGTCCCAAATTCTTAGTTGTGTCTGACTCTTTGCAACCCCATGGAATAGTCCATTGAATTCTCCAGGCCAGAATACTGGAGTGGGTAGGCTTTCCCTTCTCCAGGGGATCTTCCCAACCCAGAGACTGAACCCTGGTCTCCCTCATTGCAGGCGGATTCTTTACCAGCTGAACCACCAGGGAAGCCTGAAAAGGAAAGCGGAAGATAGAAAAAGGAAACAAAGTAGATAGAATTTGAAAAAATTATTAAGCAATAAAATCAAAAGGATATGATAATCACACTGGTTCCAAATAGGAAAAGGAGTACGTCAAGGCTGTATACTGTCTCCCTGCTTATTTAACTTCTATGCAGAGTACATCATGAGAAACGCTGGAATGGAAGAAACAAGCAGGAATCAAGATTGCTGGGAGAAATATCAATAACCTCAGATATGCTGATGACACCACCCTTATGGCAGAAAGTGACGAGGAGCTAAAAAGCCTCTTGATGAAAGTGAAGGAGGAGAGCAAAAAAGTTGGCTTAAAGCTCAACATTCAGAAAACGAAGATCATGGAATCCGATCCTATCACTTCATGGGAAATAGATGGGGAAACAGTGGAAACAGTGTCAGACTTTATTTTTGGGGGCTCCAAAATCACTGCAGATGGTGACTGCAGCCATGAAATTAGAAGACGCTTACTCCTTGGAAGAAAAGTTACGACCAACCTGGATAGTATATTGAAAAGCAGAGACATTACTTTGCCGACTAAGGTCCGCCTAAGGCTATGGTTTTTCCTGTGGTCATGTATGGATGTGAAAGTTGGACTGTGAAGAAAGCTGAGTGCCGAAGAATCGATGCTTTTGAACTGTGGTGTTGGGGAAGACTCTTGAGAGTCCCTTGGACTGCAAGGAGGTCCAACCAGTCCATTCTGAAGGAGATCAGCCCTGGGATTTCTTTGGAAGGAATGATGCTAAAGCTGAAACTCCAGTACTTTGGCCACCTCATGCCAAGAGTTGACTTACTGGAAAAGACTCTGATGCTGGGAGGGATTGGGGGCAGGAGGAGAAGGGGATGACCGAGGATGAGATGGCTGGATGGCATCACGGACTCGATGGACGTGAGTCTGAGTGAACTCCGGGAGATGGTGATGAACAGGGAGGCCTGGCGTGCTGCGATTCATGGGGTCGCAAAGAGTCGGACACGACTGAGCGACTGAACTGAACTGAACTGAGGGGGAAAACAAGAATTAAATCTACTCTGATTTCTTGTTTAAAGGTTGCAGGCCATGCTTTTTGGCTTAATTGATGGCTTATGGTGCTGTTTACAAAAATAGAAAACACTGGAAGAAAAGTGTATTTAAGAGAAAGTTTTTATGAATCTATGGAAGCTATGGAAAGCTGTGAAGCTATGGAAAAATTCAGTTTGAGGAGCCTACAAGACATTTAGGTTAAGATGTCAAATATTCAGTTAGAAATAAAAGTCTGGCAATAGAAGAAAATGTTAAGCTAAAGATTTGAGAGTCTTTATCAAATGATAGTGTTATATACTTTGATGAGCTCTCTTATCAAAATATACAGGGGAAAATAAAGTGATTTAGATTAGGATTCTCTCACTATAAATTAGAAAACTCTGGCAACATTTCATGGGAAAGAGGGCTGGATCATGAAAAGAGGTAGAATATAGATAAGAAAGAGAGAGAAATGAATGAAATGGCAGGAACAAAATAAATAGATTGTAAAGATTTTGGTTACAAGTAAGATAAATACCAACCCAAACTCGCTTAATCAAAAAAAAAAAAAAAAATTGGAACCTATAAATTCACACATAACTGAAAGTTTCAGGGTATTCTACCTGCAAGCAGTGGTCTGTCCATGGGTGATACCCCAAGATCAGAGCTCAGATAATTTTTTTTTTCCCAGTTATTTTTTTGGTGTTGACTTAAGTTCTGTCAAGTTCTCCTCTGATGATCCCAAGATGATTGCTAGTAGTTCCAGATGCTATATGTTCATATGCTCATGTCCAGCAAGAAAAAGTCATGTTTGTTTTTGCATAATAAGGCAATGAAAACCCCAGAATGGAGATCATTGAACTGTTAAGATTGTATGCTTATCCCTAACATTGTAGGTAGAGGTTGAGATACACAGATTATTTTTAACTAGTCCAGGTATACCTCTGGAGTGAAGATAAATCCTCTCACTAAACTACTCAAAGTATTAGGAAAGGGGGATAGGAAATCTAGGTGTTACATTATAAGAAGTCTTAAATACAGAGTTAAAGACCTTATTCTTAATTTAGCATACCAAAAAGAGTTCTTGTATTTTGAACTGAAGCAAGATCCAATGAAATTATTTCAAAAAATTAAGTCTTGAGGCAACTATAGTACATATGGCAATGTTTAAAAAAAAAGAAAGAAATCTGTTAAAAGAGCCTACAGCAATACTTTAGGAAGGAGAAAGTGAAAACCAAACTGTGATTGAGTAAAAATGTTGATGAAAGGAAGACAGTAATGCAGTAATGGATGTGACAGTATTTCAGATGAATCCATAGGACTTAGCAAGATAATAAGAATGAACTTTACGGTGGAACTTCAAAATCTTCCACTGAGATTTCGAATAAGGTGATAACTTTGGCACTGAGGCAAAAATGGAATCCTTTTTGGACCATAATACTTGACCCTTTTCTTCTAGTCTTAGCTCTGAGCTAGGCTTTTCTTTTTTTTCTTCTTTTTGAAATAAATTTATTTATTTTAATCGGAGGCTAATTACTTTACAATATTGTAGTGTTTTTGCCATACAGTGACGTGAATCTGTCACGGGTGTACATGTGTTCCCCATCCTGAACCCCGCTCCCACACCCCTCCCCATCCCAGCCCTCTGGGTCATCCCAGTGTACCGGCCCCGAGCACCTGTTCTCGTTAGCATCACCTTGTGACCTATTACTCCCCACACGCACAACTTTCCTAGAAGTCAAAAGAAGGCAAGTTCCAAACTCAGAATGAAACCTGCCCTTCACTCCACTGAATGAGAAGTTACAGATTACATGACTGCTTAGCAAATGTTTTTTTTAGCATTTTGTCAACTTACAATGAGTGTTAGCAAGCAACAGAACACCCAGTGGTTTAAACAAGTACAATTTCAAAGGAAGAAGTTAGTAGTGTTGGTTCAGCTGCTTGTCAGTAACAAGGCTGGTATCTTTGCATTTCTCTGGACTTTCCTTATGTTTTACATCACGGTGACAAGATGACTGCTCTACCTCCAAGTATTGTAGTCTCATTCAAGGCTAGCAACTGTGTGGTAAAGAGCAGAGGAAAAGAAATCTTTCTATTTATCAATAAAGCAAATTGCTTGCCTGGATTTCTTTCCCAGTGTACTTCTTATAGTTCATGGGCCAGAACAGGGTCACATGGCCACTCTTAGCAGTAAGGGAGACCAGAAAGAACATTTGATTTTTTGTTCTCTATTTTGTGAATCATAGCAAGAAAGTTGGGAATGTTTTTTGGGTAACCAAACTGTAAGTTCTACCATGAAAACCCATCATTCCTCAGTGTGCTCTGTGCTTACATATGTATTACACTCTTATTTTGTATTTGACTTTGTATTTATCCATACATGATGCCTCCTCGACCCTTTGGGACAATATCTGCATGATTAATTTCCAATTTTGAAAATGGATCTTTCATTCTCTTTTTCCATTAGCTACTGCTAACATCTGTTTAACTCATGCAATAAAGAAGCTAGAATTTTGGCTTCCCTAAGTAGGCAACGTATATTGACTACAAAGGATATTATTTTTATTTATGTCTAATTATCTTGGGAAGCGTTATCCATGTGTAGTAAAATATAGCAAAAGTACTAAATGATTCCATAGGGATTTAGTGAATATATCATGTCTTATCTTTTATGAGGTGTGATAGAGTCTTGCATAAGAATATATTTTAAAAGGCCTCATCAACCTTGACTTAGAAAGAAATTCAGCACCAAAATGTAGCACCTGGATATCAAAAATAAAATTAGTAATTATATCACTTGATGCAATGTTTAGAAAAATAGTCAATTAAAGCAGTATGAATTTAACCAGAATCCTCTGAGGCAAGAGCATCATGCAATTCTGACTTCACAATGACATGAAATTTTAAATGACAACTGTGCTAAATCAGGGAGCAGCAAACCCAGGCCAAGTTTAAATTTAGTAACACTGCTAGTTTACTGAAAATAACCTTCTCCGTAGCAGATTCTCTATGAATTTCAGGTGACCGACTACTTGCTTTTCTATTCTGTTCAGAGGTAATCAGGAACCCAGAGGCTTCAGCGTTGTCTTCCCTTCTCAATGGCATTTCTGGTGTCCACCTCAGGAGTCTCCTTGGCCAGCCTTGATATACTCAGAAATTAAACAGAGGATCCACTGCACATATTTGTCTTGAAAATTTTCATCGTATATGTTCAAAACTTACCAAATAAGCATAAGGATTTGAAGGTAAGAAAACTTTGGAAGTAACTCACATTCTTATGTAACTTAATTACATCAAAAAGTGAAAATTAAATTATTTTTAAAAAATATACAAAAGTAAAAGAAATAATTGAATATAAGGAAAAATAGCTAGCTGTGTGTAGTTGGTTCTACAGCAAAAAAAAAGGGGGGGGGATAAAATACAAAGTCTAAAAGTTTTATATGTCATATAAATATCAATACAAGCGTGGCACAGTGGTTACGTTGATATCTGAAATCAGTTTCACACAAAAAAGCATGGCATACAGTGGTTCTCAAATTTTAATATGCATAAGAGTTAAATGAGGGGAGGAGGTTTATAAAATGCTGATTCCTGGGCGTATTTCACAGAGAGATTCACTATGGTCCAGCAATTTGCATTTTTTACAGCTACTCACCCTCAGATGATCCTGATGAAGATGGTCCTTAGACCTTTAAGAAACAGAGAAATTAGCATTTAAAATAATGTACTTCTAATTTTCAAACTACATTAGAAGGGATTTTGTGTGGCTTGTTTCCTACAGTCACAGAGTAAATAAGGAAAGCATACTTTAAATTACTGCTAAATTAGTATTCCTTTTTTGACCCCCCAAATTGAATTATTAATCCTTTCTAATATTCTTTTTTTTTTTAATTTAGTATGATGTGCTAATTCCCAGATGTCCCTATCTCTCTTTTAGAGTGACAGTCCTGTCATTGCTCTCTTCAGCTGTTTCTGTGTTCCACATAATGTTTTGGTTTATTCAGATGTCTATGGATCTAATTCTAAGAAATATCTAGATGATAATAATGAACTACTGCTGAGGTTGGCTAAATATTTCTTTCTTTTCTTTTTGTGAGGGCTTGTCTTTTCTCTTCATTTTGAAAACTCAGCCTTAGAATTCAAAAGAACAGATCTGCGTAATATGCCTTTAGCTACTCTTTTTTTCCTCTGCAGCTTAAACCTTAAAAATTATGTGCTGTATTTATAACAGGCTACATGTGTGTTTGATGAATATCACTTTATTTTTGTTTCTGTATTTCATTTAGCAACTTCATCTTTATTACTTGCGATTTTAAATTTATAAAAGATTTGCTTTTTATTTCAGTAAAATAAGTGATTGGTATGGACATATCCAGACCGTAAATTGTGATGATTTTTTAAAAGATTCAGTATGATATTTTTATAGTGAAGAATGAAGTTTTTAATCAAAATCTGTTGAATTTCAGGCTTATTGCTATTTTCTGTTAGTCTTTGTGTGAACTGATTCATATTGTATAGATTTTCTTGTCCATAAAATATCAAAAGGCAAGAATAAACCTTTAATCAAAAAAAGTGTGCCCCTATAGCTCAAGTTAGCTATGCATGTTATTTATTAATATTACACAAAGAAAATTAGTATAGTCATATGCATAAAATAAAGCAGCATAAAAGTTTAATATATATATATATAACTGAATCACCTTGCTACACACCAAAAACTGACACAGCATTGTAAATTAACTATACTTCAATAAAAAATTTTAATAATAAAATGAAATAAAGTAATACTTAAAGTAACTAAAACAAAAGATTTGCTGAATTGCTCTAACNTGTCTTATCTTTTATGAGGTGTGATAGAGTCTTGCATAAGAATATATTTTAAAAGGCCTCATCAACCTTGACTTAGAAAGAAATTCAGCACCAAAATGTAGCACCTGGATATCAAAAATAAAATTAGTAATTATATCACTTGATGCAATGTTTAGAAAAATAGTCAATTAAAGAAGTATGAATTTAACCAGAATCCTCTGAGGCAAGAGCATCATGCAATTCTGACTTCACAATGACATGAAATTTTAAATGACAACTGTGCTAAATCAGGGAGCAGCAAACCCAGGCCAAGTTTAAATTTAGTAACACTGCTAGTTTACTGAAAATAACCTTCTCCGTAGCAGATTCTCTATGAATTTCAGGTGACCGACTACTTGCTTTTCTATTCTGTTCAGAGGTAATCAGGAACCCAGAGGCTTCAGCGTTGTCTTCCCTTCTCAATGGCATTTCTGGTGTCCACCTCAGGAGTCTCCTTGGCCAGCCTTGATATACTCAGAAATTAAACAGAGGATCCACTGCACATATTTGTCTTGAAAATTTTCATCGTATATGTTCAAAACTTACCAAATAAGCATAAGGATTTGAAGGTAAGAAAACTTTGGAAGTAACTCACATTCTTATGTAACTTAATTACATCAAAAAGTGAAAATTAAATTATTTTTAAAAAATATACAAAAGTAAAAGAAATAATTGAATATAAGGAAAAATAGCTAGCTGTGTGTAGTTGGTTCTACAGCAAAAAAAAAGGGGGGGGGATAAAATACAAAGTCTAAAAGTTTTATATGTCATATAAATATCAATACAAGCGTGGCACAGTGGTTACGTTGATATCTGAAATCAGTTTCACACAAAAAAGCATGGCATACAGTGGTTCTCAAATTTTAATATGCATAAGAGTTAAATGAGGGGAGGAGGTTTATAAAATGCTGATTCCTGGGCGTATTTCACAGAGAGATTCACTATGGTCCAGCAATTTGCATTTTTTACAGCTACTCACCCTCAGATGATCCTGATGAAGATGGTCCTTAGACCTTTAAGAAACAGAGAAATTAGCATTTAAAATAATGTACTTCTAATTTTCAAACTACATTAGAAGGGATTTTGTGTGGCTTGTTTCCTACAGTCACAGAGTAAATAAGGAAAGCATACTTTAAATTACTGCTAAATTAGTATTCCTTTTTTGACCCCCCAAATTGAATTATTAATCCTTTCTAATATTCTTTTTTTTTTTAATTTAGTATGATGTGCTAATTCCCAGATGTCCCTATCTCTCTTTTAGAGTGACAGTCCTGTCATTGCTCTCTTCAGCTGTTTCTGTGTTCCACATAATGTTTTGGTTTATTCAGATGTCTATGGATCTAATTCTAAGAAATATCTAGATGATAATAATGAACTACTGCTGAGGTTGGCTAAATATTTCTTTCTTTTCTTTTTGTGAGGGCTTGTCTTTTCTCTTCATTTTGAAAACTCAGCCTTAGAATTCAAAAGAACAGATCTGCGTAATATGCCTTTAGCTACTCTTTTTTTCCTCTGCAGCTTAAACCTTAAAAATTATGTGCTGTATTTATAACAGGCTACATGTGTGTTTGTTGAATATCACTTTATTTTTGTTTCTGTATTTCATTTAGCAACTTCATCTTTATTACTTGCGATTTTAAATTTATAAAAGATTTGCTTTTTATTTCAGTAAAATAAGTGATTGGTATGGACATATCCAGACCGTAAATTGTGATGATTTTTTAAAAGATTCAGTATGATATTTTTATAGTGAAGAATGAAGTTTTTAATCAAAATCTGTTGAATTTCAGGCTTATTGCTATTTTCTGTTAGTCTTTGTGTGAACTGATTCATATTGTATAGATTTTCTTGTCCATAAAATATCAAAAGGCAAGAATAAACCTTTAATCAAAAAAAGTGTGCCCCTATAGCTCAAGTTAGCTATGCATGTTATTTATTAATATTACACAAAGAAAATTAGTATAGTCATATGCATAAAATAAAGCAGCATAAAAGTTTAATATATATATATATAACTGAATCACCTTGCTACACACCAAAAACTGACACAGCATTGTAAATTAACTATACTTCAATAAAAATTTTTAATAATAAAATGAAATAAAGTAATACTTAAAGTAACTAAAACAAAAGATTTGCTGAATTGCTCCAATTATAATGGTGAATTTTCATCTACATTTGCTGTCAGAACTGTCCTCAATAATAAGATTGCCATCTGATGATAAAGTTCTAAAATTTACAGTAAACAAGATGATAAAAAGTCTTAAATATGTAGTATATAAGTTTAAGGTCAACAGAGTCTCCAAATAAGATTTCATAAAGTTTTTAGTGTAGATCTTCTGTAATACTTCTGTTTCAAAAAAATAGAAACTACTCTTTCACCCTTTTGTGGAGAAAGAATGGAATTATGTCTTCAAATGAGCCACATTTATTATCATTGGTGTATTTATCTTAAATTGTGGCTCCGTAAAGAAAACTTACAATATAGTTTTAGGGAACATTAGTGAAACAACCTCCATACTCGTGAAGTAAAATATACAATAAAAGAGTAAATTACAGAAACTTTATAGAAGCATAAAGTTTTAGAGCAAAAATGAAGCATTGAGATCTTCTAGCCTAGTCCCTTCATGTACTACCAAACTTACTGGTAAAAAGCTTAATACAAAAGAACAGTAAACATTAGTCTGGTCAGTTATGATTTATTAACAAGGAGAAACTAGCCAAGTATTTTGCAATATTTGTGTCTTGTATGAGAAAATGAAGTTTGAAGAAGCGAAGAAAGTACCTGGGTACTTATAATTCAACTTGAAGTCATAAATTATTTTAGTTGTCAGTAGATAATCTACATTAATCTAGAAATGAAAGTAGCAAATTTAGGTTTATTTCAGGCTGGCCTATCTTTATCTGGAAGTCTGATACTGAGAGGGAAAAAGAACTGAAAAAAGCATTGAGCTTTAGAGCAGTAGAGCCATCTGGGACCATTCGATGCAGGAGAAAGGAGATTCAAATATATGAGAATCTCTTGGAAGTATTAGTGTTATTATGAAACAGTGTAATAATGATATTTGTGAGATGTCCAGGATAATTAAAATGTGTTTATTATTCTCAGTTTAAGAAATTGGAAGGTCATTTAAATTGATGTAGCAAAAGTGAAGTTATTAATGTGGCAAAATACTCATAATATATTGTAATGGAAACAACAAATTATAAACCATGTTGTGATGTGGTTCTCATTTTTATTAAGAAAAACTACAATGCATAGGAAGAAAATTGAAATGATCTACATCATAATATTATTCATAATTATGATCAATCGATGAAATTATGGTTGATTTTTATTGCTCCTCAGGATCTATAAAACTTTTTCTAAAGTATATCATACTACAGTAATTTTAGCATATTTTTAAGGGCTGAGAGAGTATTTAGTTATCTGGGAAGTTAACTTTCACAGAACTGTAAGATAACCCTGCTAACAGTTATCTAAAATAGCCTTTAAATAAGGTGCTTGCATCTTGTAGTATTAAGCTGATTTGAATATGAGAATATTTACTTCCAATTAGGTCAAAATGAATTTTAGATGTAATTCTTAATTTGTGGAAGATTGCAGAAGATAAATTTCTCAGGTTTATCTCCTCACTAAACACTGAAATTTTTGAATTATGACATTAATTTCTTAAAATAGTCTTTATTTCTGTATCATGTAATTCCAATTTGTTTTCAAGAATTTTCTAACTATAATAGCTTGCTCCATTTGGAAGATAATTTTATATATTTGATTACATTAGTGTTAATATGTCTTTGTTCTTTAAATCTCCAGTGTAACATACGGTTAGTCTTACCATTATTACTACCAGCTGCGGTTGGCCTATGATTTTGTTCATTCTGTTTGAATCCAAAGTAATTAGCTCTTTAGTTTAATGACAATATTTGTTAATGGGTTTTTAGGGCCAAATTCTGCTGTTAGAGAGTGGGTGGTATATTTGAAGATAGAATCTGGCCCTTATGTTTTAAGCATAAGCTGTGTAATTTGATTTCAAAATGATGGTTTAGAGAGTTTACAGTTGGAAAATGAAATCTGCATTTATCTGAAGTTTGTCAGTTTCAAGAAACAGAAAATGAAAGTGAAAATTTATGTAAATGAACAGCAAACCTACTCTAAATTATCCAATACAGCTATTCTATTCTGTATATTGTATCACTTCATGCATAGTTGGAATAAGAAATGAAATATGTCCTGTCACATAAGGGAAATTACCTAATGTCTGCTTGTAATTATCATTTCATTTCTTATGAAATATTTTTGATCATTGTATTTTTTCCAGCTTTATGGAAATGTAATTGACATACAACATTGTGTAAGCTTAAGATATACAATGTGATGATTTGATACTTTTATATAATGCAATTACCATGATACTGTGATTACCATGATAAGATTAATTAGCACATTCATCACCTCACCTAAGTAAGAGGAGATGTCTTAAATGTTCTCACCACACACATGAAAACTGATCATTGTATTTTTGAAAGACTCATGAAGTGGAAAGAATGTTTGCTTGGGGGATCACTAGAATTCAAAGTCAGACTCAGTTTCCTGGTAGTGGAGTGACCTTGGGAAAATCTCTTTACCTCTCCCTGGGCCTGTTTTTTCTTCCTAAAATGATGCCTTTGTACCAGATGATCCCAGGAGTCGCTCTAAAATAAGTCTGACTTGTTTAAAAGAGTGTTATGGGGAAGATGCAGCTTCCTAGGTGGGTCAATGATAAAGAAGCTGTCTGCCAAGGCAGGACACACTCAGTCCCTCAGTCAGGAAGAACCCATGGAGGAGGAAATGGCAATCCACTCCAGTATTCTTGCCTGGAAAATCCCATGGACAGAGGAGCCTGGAGGGTTACAGCCCATGAGGTTGCAAAGAGCTGGACACAACTAAGTGACTGAGCATGAGCATGATGAGAAAGGCACAGAGAAGGCAAAGAAAATGCAATGAGTGAGTGAGTGAGTGAAGTCACTCAGTCGTGTCTGACTCTTTGCGATCCCATGGACTGTAGCCTACCAGGCTGCTCCCTCCATGGGATTCTCCAGGCAAGAGTACTGGAGTGGGGTGCCATTTCCTTCTCCAGGGGATCTTCCCAACCCAGGGATTGAACCTGGGTCTCCCGCATTCCAGGCAGATGCTTTAACCTCTGAGCCACCAGGGTGCTAAGTGAATAAACAGATTATTAGGTCTACTAAAAGGTACTCTGGAGAACTTCCTACAATGACTTGTTACTTTTATTCTGGAAAAGAGAGATATTGAGACAGTCTACGTAAAATAAGTTGTAGGTTACTCTGTTAGAAATTTACAAAGAAATCGATTTTGGCAAAACTTAACAACAAAATGAAACCCACCTAGTAACAACTGAGATATCCAACAATGAAATAGGGTGCCTTGGGAGATAGTGAATTCACTCACCATCATTACAGGAAAAGAAAAGGGGTACCAAGGATTTTATGACCTGCTAAACTGGCTTCAAGGTGTAAAAGTTAGAGGCACATATTCTGGACATAGTAGAATTCAGCAAATATTGTTGAGCCCTTCTTGAAGCAACTAGTAGAGGACAAACTCCATCAAACCAAGAGATGACCATAGACACTGCTGCAAAAGGACTGCTTGTGAGCATGGAATGCATTTAATTCTAAAACAAATATGGGGTTTAGGGTGACACAAAATAGAGCATAAAACTATAATATCATATAGAACTAAAGTAACTGACAAAAGTATAAAGACACAGCAGAAAGAAATTGGTGCATAAAGTTAGTTGACTGCTTTATTTGTAATATCTATGAATCGGTAGATATTATTTAAAGCTGACAAATCAAGTCGTAAAAATATAAGCTAGAAAAAAGATATTAAGAAAAGTCATATTAATGCTCAACTTTAGGTGGCAAGAGTGAGAGGAGAAATGCTACTTTTTCTATAGTTATAAATTAGAGGAAAATGTGTACTCTAATAAGTATTCTTAAGAAGTTACATGCATATACTACACAAAGAAAACATCATAAAATGAAAGTCTTTTAAGACTTTAAAATCTTTAATAGAAGCTTGAAAATATTATGACAAATAGGTTGTCATATCTTTCATATCGATAAATGGAAAGAAATACATGGATTTTTTTTAAAACAAAATATTTTCAGACTGGATCACAGTGCAGAACCAGGATACAGATACCAGGATACAACAAAACCAAAGTTATTCAAAAATTTGAATGTGAAAGGATAGGTGGAATAGAGTAAAGGGGATGGACAGGCTGTTAAAGCAATAGTCTGGACAAGCTTTGAGAAGGGAAGTGGAAAGAGAAAGACATAGATGGAGTACATCTTTTGAAGGAAGTATTACCAAAACTTGAACTCTACCTGGTTAGAGGGGATAATGAAGAAAACAAGGGCCTGGAGACTGACCCTATGTGTTAGTGAGAAGGCTATATAAACTGGATTTTTACTATAATACAACAGGGAGCGGATGGAAAGGTGAAGGTAGCAGAGTCTCACAATAGCAATTGCTGGTGCCAGGTATTGAGATGAGTCACACTTCACTGCACTACGCAGAACCCTGCAAATTCCATAAGGAATCTCCTTTCTGAGCTTTATGGTCAGTCTACCATTATGTTGGCACTTACCATTAAGATTTATAAAAATAACATTTTCTCTTCACATTCACAATTACCTTTGGATATTCAATTCAAACTTCCATTTCCCCTGATGTTTGGTACTTTTCTGATGGCATGTTTCTAATTGTTTGAAAACAACTGTGGCTAATGAACAATAGCTCTCAATATTGGGGGAAAAAAATGTCATCTCAGGACTAAGTGAGAAAGTCAGGCTTTTCAATGTAATACACCTGTCTCTTATACACATCTAGATGTGTATAAGAGACAGACCATAGACACTGCTGCAAAAGGACTGCTTGTGAGCATGGAATGCATTTAATTCTAAAACAAATATGGGGTTTAGGGTGACACAAAATAGAGCATAAAACTATAATATCATATAGAACTAAAGTAACTGACAAAAGTATAAAGACACAGCAGAAAGAAATTGGTGCATAAAGTTAGTTGACTGCTTTATTTGTAATATCTATGAATCGGTAGATATTATTTAAAGCTGACAAATCAAGTCGTAAAAATATAAGCTAGAAAAAAGATATTAAGAAAAGTCATATTAATGCTCAACTTTAGGTGGCAAGAGTGAGAGGAGAAATGCTACTTTTTCTATAGTTATAAATTAGAGGAAAATGTGTACTCTAATAAGTATTCTTAAGAAGTTACATGCATATACTACACAAAGAAAACATCATAAAATGAAAGTCTTTTAAGACTTTAAAATCTTTAATAGAAGCTTGAAAATATTATGACAAATAGGTTGTCATATCTTTCATATCGATAAATGGAAAGAAATACATGGATTTTTTTTAAAACAAAATATTTTCAGACTGGATCACAGTGCAGAACCAGGATACAGATACCAGGATACAACAAAACCAAAGTTACTCAAAAATTTGAATGTGAAAGGATAGGTGGAATAGAGTAAAGGGGATGGACAGGCTGTTAAAGCAATAGTCTGGACAAGCTTTGAGAAGGGAAGTGGAAAGAGAAAGACATAGATGGAGTACATCTTTTGAAGGAAGTATTACCAAAACTTGAACTCTACCTGGTTAGAGGGGATAATGAAGAAAACAAGGGCCTGGAGACTGACCCTATGTGTTAGTGAGAAGGCTATATAAACTGGATTTTTACTATAATACAACAGGGAGCGGATGGAAAGGTGAAGGTAGCAGAGTCTCACAATAGCAATTGCTGGTGCCAGGTATTGAGATGAGTCACACTTCACTGCACTACGCAGAACCCTGCAAATTCCATAAGGAATCTCCTTTCTGAGCTTTATGGTCAGTCTACCATTATGTTGGCACTTACCATTAAGATTTATAAAAATAACATTTTCTCTTCACATTCACAATTACCTTTGGATATTCAATTCAAACTTCCATTTCCCCTGATGTTTGGTACTTTTCTGATGGTATGTTTCTAATTGTTTGAAAACAACTGTGGCTAATGGGATTTTTGCTTCAATGAAACATGTAGGATATCACATATTTTCTCTGTCTATGTCAATAGATTTCAAGCCTTTTTGACAATGGATTTTTGCCTCACAACCCAGTACACATATCCAACTGTTTATCTAGTCCATTAAAATGATACTAAAAACAATTTAAAAGGTGTACTAGACAAATACAATCTAAAGAAATTAGGAGGTAGAATCTTAATATCAGAAAAAGTGATGTTTAGGGTGAAAGGTATTAACTAAAACAAAAGAGAAGCTTTCTGTGAATGCTGATATATAATACATAATAAAGACATACAGTTAGGAGTAAATAATAACTTTAAGCAAGGGCTACCATAGGAGTTTGTTCAGCAGACAAACTTCTAAAAATATCCCAAGAAATATATATAGTCCGTATTTTAGGTGCTGGACTAAAATGAAAGAATGTCAGCTTCTATATGATAATGCAAAACATGTATATGAAATTTATTTTCAAGAGAAAGTTTTGATATCAAAGATAATTAAAACTACCTATTAACCAAGAATTAAGTACTTGATTATCTACCATTTTCTTCATTTTCAACAAAAAGTGTTACAAGTTGCTTCTCTTTGTGAAAAGAAAGATAGCTTCCACTAAGACTGTAAATGTACACATTATACTTGTTTGATTTGAAGAAAAGTGGGATGTTTGAATTCCCCCCACCCCAACAGGTATTCTTAACAGCAGGGTATAATTTCAGAGTTTTTGCAGTCAAGAGGTTTTCTGCTGAGCAAAAATTCTCATTCAATTTAGGAATGTAGATTATAATAATTTTCCTATCCTGCTCACAACAGGTTTCCTGGCTTCATTTTCCAGACTCCTAAGTTGAGTAGAAACAACTAGGTAACTTCAGTTCCAGGTTAACACATCCTTTAAGCATAGTCCTATTAACTCAACTTAGTTATATTGTAAAGCCGCTTAGCTTCACAGTGAAATGGAATACAGTTGAATTGCTTTCCCATTGTAATACCTATTTATAATAAATGCAAAGTGGTTTGTGATGGCAAACTTTGTAGAGCATGAAAAATTATGAGGGGAAAGAAGCTTATTTTTTCTGACCTAAAATAAATGCCATGTGACAGTCCTATTAAAACAAAAGGAGGAAAATATTCAAAAAAATTTTAATAAGCTATTATATTTTACAGTAGCATATTTTTCTAGATGGCACAATTTTTTCTAATTTGCATACATTGTCTTCAATTTAATTTCTTTCTCACTCAGCCTCAACTTAAACCATATGCCTCAAAATTTCCTTACTTTGAGAAAGTAAAGATTGCTTAAATACCATCTTTTTCCTGCCAGTATTCAAATAATCATATCTGTGATAAATTCAAAGTAAATTATGTACACCACATTACTGTAATGTAGGTTACTAAGATATTGGCCTCATCTTTTGAATACGAAAATTCTAGATGGCAGTTTTATCAAGTTGGATCAAGTCAAATAGATTTGATGGGTGTCAGAGTCTCTATTTGACAACCATGTGCTCTTCTAACTTCATAGGGATACTCAGGGAGTTCACTTTGCTTTCATTAATTGCTTTTCTTTAGCGAGTAAGGTACATGTGCATCATCCCATGACAGCTACATTTTCATTGTGCCTGCTCAACGCTGCCAAATTCAATGACTGATTTTTTTATAGCAGAAGAAGTAAATGTCCAGCCAAGTCCCATATGAACTTTATAAGCTGTATTGGCTTGATGGGGTTTTTTATGTGTAGCACTGTGATTTTAGGTGAAAATCAAGACTCATACCTAGATACATTTTATTCCACTACAAACTATTTCTTCATTAATTATACAAACATTTGTTAATAATTAGTGAGTGTCAGACCATCCTAGGACTTAAGATGCATCAATGAGCAAAATATGGCCTTCTCTTACAACATGTAGACCATAAAAAATAATTATAACAAGTGAATTATGTAGATTCATAGATGATGACTAAGTATAAAAGAAAGAAAACATAGACTAAAGGTAAATGGGATCAGATCCAATACTGTTTGTACCAGCTCTTCTGGCAAGTGTTTTCCTTGGAAGGTGATGTGTGTTAGTCGCTCAGTCATGTCCATGGAATTCTCCAGACAAGAATACTAGAGTGGGTTGGAGGGTGGGGTCCATTATCAAATGAACATTGCTCACATTTTTTTATACCAATAAGCTTCTATACATTGACATTTCATATTTAAGATACCCACCTTAGAGTGCCCAAAGTATTCAACTGCATGTGTTTATTAAGTTTTAGCTTTAGGGCTTGGTTTGATCATAAGTAGTCTAATTAACAAGTTTTCTCCAGAGGATGCAGTGGAATTTCCAAAAGGGTCAAATAATGAATAAAATGTTACTTTAAATTTAAATTTCTTTCTTTTGTTCTGATAATTTATAATTCATAGAGTAGCTTTATAGTATTAGTATAACCATATTCATCAGCAATGTTATACAGTGCCTAGTTAGTTCTAGAAGACTCAAATGTGAAGTTAGAGAATGTATTAATTTCTGGATTAATCTGGATTTTGAAAGTATCTAGTTTTGGACACTTTAGATTCTTTCTTGATTCCCAGAAAAATAAGGACTGAACTCCAAATTTGAGTGCGTATTTTTTTAAAAACCCATTAGTCATTTCTAATTTAGTTCATTTTGTGATGCCATTTTAAGAATTATTTTCATGTTGATAACCATGTACATCACTAACTACCAGAGCTATAGAATCAAAGTCTGTTTGATCTGGAAGTGATCCCAGAAATTCTAGTCCAGCTGCCTTTATTTTACAGGTGTGAAAACTGTGTCCCAAAGTGGGTAAGTGATTTGTCCAGATTAGATGGTGTGTGTAGGTCTAGGAAGCCCATTAATAGTAGGACTAGTACAGGAATCTGTTTTTTACCTGAGATTTCTCAATGCTTATTATTAAAATACTGTTTCCTTTAAATTAGGGCTTCCCTTGTGGTTCAACTGGTAAAGAATCGGTTTGCAATGGGGGAGACCTGGGTTTGATCCCTGGGTTGGGAAGATCTCCTGGAGAAGGAAAAGGATACCCACTCCAGTATTCTGACCTGGAGAATTCCAGGGACTGTGTGGTCCATGGGGTCACAAAGAGTCGGACACAACTGAGCGATTTTCACTTCACTTCCTTTAAATTAAGGGGAGTTTATCAGACCTCTGGATTTCATGAAGTCATCTGATTAGTGAGTGTGCCTAGACTCCAGAAATGGCCTGTTATTGCTTAACCTCTTCAGCTCTATCAAAAGTAACTTTTTTTAGAATGATTTTTTTAAGACTTTTTCCCCTTTATATATTAAATGATTTATGAGTCACAAAATTACTTACCTATTAATCACTACATATGGCAAAAGTATAATACAGCATTATTATTTTTCAATAAATTGTGGAAGGAGACAGTCATATATAGTAAAGTGCTGAGTTTAGAAAACAGCTTAAGTAATATCTGGGCCCTGGGTTGTTCAGTCTTTAGAAAATGATGCAGAGTCATGTGAGAATTCTCTGAATCCTCAAAAGGGAAAATTATGTAACTCACTGGAAAATAATGCCAGTAGATTTAATAGAGCAGAGAGGCAATATATTCAAAACACAAAGTATGAAAAACTCTGTCTGCTAAGCCTAGGGAATTTCATATGCAAAAAAATTAAACAATTAAAGCAATATCAATTAATTTTCTAAGACAGTTTTTAGTTTCAGCATTATACATCTTAAACTGCTATATATTTGGTTCTTGTAAATGGATTATAAATTTGCTTGAAATTAAGGATATGACCATGGCTTTATATAATGATAAAATTGGTGTTTCTCGTTGCATGGAATAGAATGTTCACATGTATTTCCAGACATAGCATTTATAAAACCAACATAATTTAAATTTTAAATATATTAATAAGGATATATAGCATTAGGTACATGACCTTAAATGATTGATGAAGATCATTATGGAAAACAGCTGTCAATAACCAGGGTCCAGAAGACTTAATGAGTACTTTGTGAACTTAGCAGCATTTTAATGGTTTTGTCTGATAGTGAATGAAGAAAATGAATAATTCATCCAGTTTTTACTTCTGCTTTTGTACAGTTGTAAATCCTATAAGAGTACCAAGCTAAAAACTGGATCTTCTACCTGTTCCAATATCCATGACACAGTTCAATTATAGTATTCTATAATCAGTAAAATTAATTGAAAATTATAACTTAAAAGTACATCTGGTTCTTATTAATGTGATGACATTATTAGCATTCTAGCATTAGGAATTTTAGATTGTTTCTTATTTTTAACAACAACTTTTAAAGGATGTTTAAGAAAATACAAAGCTAATATACTTCAGATTACTAATGGAAAAAGAAACTATGAAAATAACTGATTGATTGAGTTCATTTTGTCAGAAACCCTTAGTAATATCCTTGGAAATTTCTCTTTTCCTCTCCCCCTGCCCATGAATATTTATGGTTTAGAAAGCAGCAATATTTTTTGCATATTCTTTTCCCAAAAGTGCATTATTTTTTTCCATTTTTAATCACTTCATGGATGAATTGGTCTCTGAGAGCCAAGGGAATTAGTGGGCCAGACTTCCCTTCTTCATAAACCTATGGGTCCAAGAGTATCTTCATTCATCTCTTGGGCTAAGGAAATTGAACATACCTTTGCCTTTCACTGTCTTTTCACACATTATGTTAATTAGTAAGAATAAAGGTAATGTGATTAGGGTTATAGTTTGACAGGTATTATCAGGTAATATAGCACCCAAATTAATATAAGCTAGAAATAGTGCCTTGGGGCATCACATTTATTGTGACTAAGTATTTACATTTTACACATTTTTGTCTAGAGTTTAGACTTTCATAATAAATCATACCAAAAAGTAGAGTTGTTTTCAAAATGGTAACAAAGAAATACCAAATGCAGTTTCTTCCCACAAAAAACTTTTAATTTATTTGGACAAGTAAAGCACAGAGGCATAAGAAGTCAGATGATACCAGAGTTAATAATAAATAATTTTTATATTTATGACATTGCCGTTATAAATTATCTTTTTATATTTCATATATAAACAAATTCAGCGCATACAGAAGCTTAAGCAAAAAAGTACAAAAGCATTTATTTGTTTTGTGTTGACAGCAGAACATATTTCCTAATGACTTGTACTCTATACATAGGAAAGTTAGGTGCTTGACTCTTAACAGTGATCAAATGATACAGCCTAACGTTAGGCCAAATCACGGCATTGCATTTCCCATTTTCTCACCATAGACTGTCTAAATCCCAGCTTGATCCTAGCTTGTCAGGAAATAACACCTTTCCTTCAAAATTTTGTATCTCCTAGAAAACTTAGGGGCCTTTCAACCAAGTTTTTGTTCTTTCCAAAAGAACCAAATTTTTCAACACTGAGGTAATATTTACTTTATGAAGAAATATTTTTATACCAATGTATGTTTGGCTAAATATCAAGGACATTTGTTACTGAAACTAGAACTGCTTAGTTGTTTAGGTAACAAAATGGATTATTTCAATTTTATTTTGTAATTTGCGACTGAGAACTATCACTTTGGCAAGCAAAATCACCTAAGTACAGATCTTAACTTGATGAGTTTATGTCCGCATTAACCCATTTTAAGTTGAAATTATTCTAAGTAGGACATGTGTTTCAGACACCTGACCTACCAAACATCATAGCTCAGCCTCACTTACCTTAAACGTGCTCAGAATATTTACCTTAGCTTACAGCTAGAGAAAAGCATCTAACACAAGCTCTATTTTATAATAAAGTATTGAATGTCTCATGTAATGTGTTGAGTACTATACTGAAAGTGAAAAGCAGAATGGTTGTTTAGGTCCAGGACGGTTGTTAGTGCATCAGTTGTTTACCATTGTGATTATGTTCCAGGAGCTTACTACCTCTGCCTAGCATCAAAAGAGAGAGTATCCACTTATTGCTAGCCCCAGATCGAAATTCAAAGCATGATTTCAAAATGGTAACAAAGAAATACCAAATGCAGTTTCTACTGAGTGCATATCACTGTTGCACCATTGTAAAGTCAAAAAATCATCAAGTCGGGGACCATCTATATGTACATAGTGAATGTTTATTAAAATCGCCCAGGAAGGTAACAAAGATTTAGGCTAATTCTAAACTCATTTTGTTGTTGTTGTTGTTCAGACACTGTCATGTCCAGCTCATTGTAACATGAGGAAAAAAGGAAGTCCCATTTTTTCCAGTTTACCGGTAGAGCTGTCCATGACTTGACTTCCTGATAACATAACAGGGGTGGCACAGGATAGCACTTAAGAAGGTGAATTCTGGAATCATACTGCCCAAGTTCAGATCCCTAGTTCTGCTGCTTACTGTGTGATCTTGGACACTTTCAACTCACTGTCTCAACTTTCTCATATGTAAAATACAGATGGTAACACTGCCAACATCTTAGGGCTATTGGAATTAAAGGAAATGAGTCACATAAAATATTTTGTAAGGTTCAATAATTATAGACTACTTACATTGCTACTATTCCACATGGTCTCTCTTGTTTTCTCAAAAATGAAATCTTATCATGCGTCACTTTGAATCCTGATTGTTCCTTCATTTTCATTGTTTCGTTCACTTGAAAATGAAGAAACTAAAATTATATAACTGTGTGTACATATGGCATATACATAACTATACAGGAATTGCAAAAATAGTCAGGTAAGAGTGTTTAAGGGAATGCTTTCATTCTCGGGGTAATGATTGCCTTTAAATCTGCAGCTTGGGACAAGATTTAAATGACAACCTAATGGCTTTGTCATCATAACCACATAAAGGATCTGGCAAAATGTGTACATTTATGCATACGGGCATTGTTGCTAAGGCTTTGAGTTGAAATTGAACCCACCCAACAAGTTGTTTCATCAAAACAGTGCCTGGAAATGTTTTCATTTTATTGCTTGGTGGTTAGCTTTCCAGCTAAACCCTTTAGAATGGAGTAGGTGGGTGGTCAGAAGAGTGTGGGGCAGGAGGTTCTAGCCCTCCAGATTGTTGAGCAGCTGCAGTGAGTTGTGCTTAACTCACACTTGACAACTGTCCATAAGCTTTTAAATCATTCAGGGAGCTTTCTTGAAGCAGCAGCTGCCTTAAGCACCACAGAACCAAAAGAAAAATACAACTGCCCAAAGTATCAAAGCTTCCCTCCCACCCTCTACCACTCCGAGAGCTTTTACCTACTTAGGGCAGCCATGGAATTGCTCTCCATCTAAAACCATACAACCTTCTGAATCTAGAAAAGGACTCTTTAGGAACACTGAACATTCATTAAAAAAGAAAGAAAGAAAGAAAGAAATGAAGAGAGGATGTTTCTGGACACTACTAAAGGTTTTCTGAGTCTGACTAAAAAGTTCATTAGTAACCATTTTAGCTGAATAGACTAGCTTGTTTTGTATTTTACCTCACTCTAATTCTCTTTTGTCAGCTGCCTTAGATAAAGAAACAAAGGCTATGAGATGAGAAGGTGTAACTGTGTCAAGTGTTCCACCGTGTTGATGGTGGAACCTTCCTTCTTGCAGAGATAAAATGTGTCATTGGATTGCCTCCTGATCATCATCAGTGAAGGTTTGTTTACTTTTTGAGATCCATGGAGCATGAAAAAGAATAACAGTTTGTGTCATAACCAAAGGTGCCTGCATTTGTAATGTGCTGGGTTCACTTGTGCATTGTGGCACTGGGCTCTGCCAGACATTTGAAGAGACTGCTGCAGGTTAATAAGCTGCATGCCTGCATGCATGATTTGATTTACTCCAGGGTCTAGCCACTGCATTCACCTTTATTTGTTAACCTAGCAGAACATTATTTATTAATGAGTTCTTCATGCTTTGTTAAGCCTAATGTCAAAACACCTCTGTGGGACCCTACTAGGCATGTTTTCTCTTTGTAGTAATGCCTTCCAAAAGAAAATGAAAAATTATTCAGCAGTGCTCCAGTTAAAACCCAACAGATATCAGTTCAATTTCTCTTGAACCTGTCAAATGGTATTTCTCAGTCTTTGTGAAAGATGCAGTATGGAATTGAAATTAAAGAATGCCCTCTTTCAGATGCCAGTAATTGCAGTCCCCACAAAACAAAGCAAATCTTCTGTGGCCCCAGAAGATGGATTCTTCAGCAAGCCAATGCTAACAAGTTTAGCAGGAGGGGAAAAACACAGTCAGCCTCTACAGTAGTAATGAGGAGTATAGTTTATGTGGATATCATAGTAATTTGAGATTAGAAATAAAGTGAAATAGCTAAGGACATCTGAGTTACAAGGTGAATGGGCACAATTCTGCAGTGTGCCTAAACTTCTCAAGAGGTGCTGTTAGGAAAAGAGAATGAAACTCCCATGGCAAAGGAAGATAACCAGTGGGTATGATAGCATGTAAAAGGCATGGACCTGTCAGCTGAGCTTTCTCCTGGCTCCCTGGAAAAGGAGTGGGATTCAATAGTGCCAAACATGTCATAGCAATGGGGAAATTAAGGCAAATGGATATCAGGGGGTAGATGTGTGCTGGCATCATGGTGTGAGAAATCAGACACACTGGTCAGCCACTTGTAGGGAAATTCTAGAAAAGAACCAGCCGGGGCTCAGGGCCCCAGGCAAGAAGACTAGAGTTCTCTATCCTGAATTTCTTAACAGGAAGCTATTGAATAGAAACCAAGGTGTAGGAAGGAGGGAGTAGTTATTTTAGCTCAGTGGTCTATGCGAGGACCCACCCCTACCACAGGACAGAGGAAGTCTATTGGCATCGAGATCCAACAGTCGTGCTCAGTCCTGGGCTGAGGCTATGTCTGCCCTTCCTGCAGTCACTAGGTATCCCTGTACCTGATCGGCTCACAGGCTGGGAGTTTTGATGATTCCTGCTCTGGCGGCTCAGATAATGGACTCAGATATAGTGTCAATATCTGCAAAGAATGTCTTTTGTCCTACAATTTTACCCTCTTGCTCTCTAACTTTTGTAACTTAAAGTCAGTATGGCACACGGCTCAGTATTTAATTATGCCAAATTTGTAACTATCTTTTCTAATTACTTCTGACATGTAGTTAAGTATTAATTATTGAGCTCCTGTCATGTGCTAGACACTGTTGGGAATAAAAACGTGTCTCAGTGAAAAAAATTTCAAGAAACTTGTAGCAAAGGAAATAAACATGTACAACTGTAATGATGTTATTAGGTGAATTCTCAAGGTCATGAAAGATGAGGAAAAGCTCAGACATTGTCACAGTTTGGAGGAGACCAACAAAGCATGACCGCAATGCAATATGGAATCCTGAATTGGATCTTGGACCAGAAATGTACCTTACAGGAAAACTGGTGAAATGCAAATAAACTCTCCAGTTTAGTTATAAGTAATGTCCCAATGTTAACTCTTTCATTTTGAAAATTGTGCTATGGTTATGTGAGACATTTACATTTAACAGACTATGATTTGATTCAAGGGTATAATGGAAACTCCTTGCAACATTTCTATAAGCCTAAATTCATTTCAAATTAAAAGTTTAAAAAGTGACAAATCCTATAGGGGAGGCACAACTGAACACATTTAGATGTTCAAAGTAGGAAAAAAAAAATCATCTGCTTCTAATTGATGAGATAAGGTGAAGCTTCATATAGTGTCAGCTGGACATACAAAAATAAAATAAAGGCATGAATCAAGATTGCTGGGAGAAATATCAATAACCTCAGATATGCAGATAATACCACCCTTATGGCAGAAAATGAAGAAGAACTAAAGAGCCTCTTGATGAAAGTGAAAGAAGAGAGTGAAAAAGTTAGCTTAAAGCTCAACATTCAGAAAACTAAGATCATGGCATCTGGTCCCATCACTTCATGGCAAATAGATGCGGAAAAAGTGGAAACGGTGGCTGACTTTATTTTGGGGGGCTCCAAAATCACTGCAGATGGTGACTTCAGCCATTAAATTAAAAGACACTTACTCCTTGGAAGGAAAGTTATAACCAACTTAGAGAGCATACTAAAAAGCAGAGACATTACTTTGCCAACAAAGGTCCGTGTAGTCAAGGCTATGGTTTTTCCAGTGATCATGTATGGATGTGAGAGTTGGACTGTAAAGAAAGCTGAGCACTGAAGAATTGATGCTTTTGAAATGCGGTGTTGGAGAAGACTCTTGAGAGTCCTTTGGGCTGCAAGGAGAGCCAACGAGTCCATCCTAAAGGAGATCAGTTCTGGGTGTTCATTGGAAGGACTGATGCTAAAGCTGAAACTCCAATGCTTTGGCCACCTGATGCGAAGAGCTGACTCATTTGAAAAGACCCTGATACTGGGAAAGATTGAGGGTAGGAGAAGGGGACGACAGAGGATGAGATGGTTGGATGGCATCACCGCCTCAATGGACATGAGTTTGGGTAAACTCTGGGAGTTGGTGATGGACAGGGAGGCCTGGCGTGCTGCAGTCCATGGGGTCGCATGGAGTCAGACACGACTGAGCGACTGAACTGAAAGGCTTGAAAGGCATGAAACTGAAAGGCATGAAACAAGGAAAAGGGAGGACCCTTCTGAAAACAGTAAGTAAAATGCAGAGCATTATAATTCATGAGGAAGAATTTGGGATTTAGTTTATAGGCAAAGAGAGAAGCAGGAAGGTGTATAGAACACGGAGAAAGATTCACAAGCAATTTGATTTGCTTGAGTTCACCATATGTGATCTAAGGCTAAATGAGGAAGAGATGGATTGGAAGGTGATATAGATAAAATTGTGAACAATTTTGAATGCTAGGCAAGGGTTTGACCTGCCTCTTTTGTGCAACAAGATGTCCCTGTACATGTTTGAATTTATTCTCTTTGAGACTCTAAGTAGTTTAAAACGGGAATTGTGTCACATCTAGGAATAGGTGTACAGGGGAGATATCCAAAATTGGAATTTTATGAAGAGAGGAAGCTGCAGAAAAAGCTTGAATTTGCAAGCCAAAAGATGAATGCCTAGAAGTAACAATATATTACCTAGAATGAAGGCTACACTGACCTACTGCAGGGAGCAAGTTAAGGGTGTTAGAAACACGTGGCGATATATTTAGTTAACAGCTTCAGTTTGATGTTTGGGTAGAGATAAAATATATTTCTCTGATGGAGCTGCAAAAGTAAACATGTCTAATTTAATTGGAAGACTATTAAAACGTTAAATATTATTGAGATTTCTGTATGTGTAAAAGCATTTTTGACCCAGTTAATGTACTTGTTAGCAGGAAATAATAAACTGACACTGACATGTTTCCACTGACCTATGGTTTTTCCTACCAGAACTTATAGAATATGAATGTTGATGTCTTGCGTTCTGAGTTCAAGAAGAGTGATAAATTAGAAGGGCGCTCATTACTCTGGAACAGTAAATGAGAAAAGAACCATAAAACGTCAACATCACCATGCATCCCCGAATATCCCAACTTCATGGCAGGAGCTCCCCAAGATAAAATAGATCAGGAGTTTGTAATGTCTCCGGAGACCATGACTGCAATTGCAGAAGGCCTAGCCTGTCCTCATTTGATATTGAATGGTTTGCATTAGAAATGAACAGAGATCATTCTGTCATTTTTGAGATCACACCCAAGTATTGCATTTCACATTCTTGTTGACTATGAGGGCTACTCCAATTTTTCTAAGGGATTCTTGCCCTCAGTAGTAGATGTAATGGTAATCTGAATTAAATTTTCCCAGTCCAGTTCATTTTAGTTCACTGATTCCTAAAATGTTGATGTTCACTCTTGCCATCTCCTGCTTGATCACTTCCAATTTATCTTGGCTCATGGACCTAACATTCCAGGTTTCTATGCACTATTGCTCGTCACAGCATTGGACTTTACTTCCATCACCAGTCACATCAAAAACTAGGTGCTGTTTTCGCTTTGGCTCGGTCTCTTCATTATTTCCTGTGTTGTTGGAAGAGGGTGTTTGCTATGACCCAGTGCGTTCTCTTGGCAAAACTCTGTTAGCCTTTGCCCTGCTTCATTTTGTACTCCAAGGCCAAATTAATCCCCGAATATCCCAACTTCATGGCAGGAGCTCCCCAAGATAAAATAGATCAGGAGTTTGTAATGTCTCCGGAGACCATGACTGCAATTGCAGAAGGCCTAGCCTGTCCTCATTTGATATTGAATGGTTTGCATTAGAAATGAACAGAGATCATTCTGTCATTTTTGAGATCACACCCAAGTATTGCATTTCACATTCTTGTTGACTATGAGGGCTACTCCAATTTTTCTAAGGGATTCTTGCCCTCAGTAGTAGATGTAATGGTAATCTGAATTAAATTTTCCCAGTCCAGTTCATTTTAGTTCACTGATTCCTAAAATGTTGATGTTCACTCTTGCCATCTCCTGCTTGATCACTTCCAATTTATCTTGGCTCATGGACCTAACATTCCAGGTTTCTATGCACTATTGCTCGTCACAGCATTGGACTTTACTTCCATCACCAGTCACATCAAAAACTAGGTGCTGTTTTCGCTTTGGCTCGGTCTCTTCATTATTTCCTGTGTTGTTGGAAGAGGGTGTTTGCTATGACCCAGTGCGTTCTCTTGGCAAAACTCTGTTAGCCTTTGCCCTGCTTCATTTTGTACTCCAAGGCCAAATTTGCCTATTACTCCAGGTATCTCTTGATTTCCTACTTTTGCATCCAGTCCCCTAAAATGAAAAGGACATCTTTTTTGGGTGTTAGTTCTAAAAGGTCTTGTAGGTCTTCATAGAACCGTTCAACTTCAGCTTCTTCAGCATTACTGGTCGGGGCATAGACTTGGATTACTGTGATAATGAATAGTTTGCCTTGGAAATGAACAGAGATCATTCTGACATTTTTGATACTGCACCCAAGTAATGCATTTCAGACTCTTGTTGACTATAAGGGCTACTCCATTTCTTATCAGGGATACTTGCCCACAGTAGTAGATATAATGGTCATCTGAAATAAATGTACCCATTCCAGTCCATTTTAGTTCACTGATTCCTAAAATGTTGGTGTTCACTCTTGCCATCTCCTGTTTGACCACTTCTAATTTACCTTGATTCATGGACCTAACATTCCAAGTTCCTATGCATTGTTGCTCTTTACAGCATCAGACTTTACATCCATCACCACTCACATCCACAACTGGGTGCTGTGGCTTTGGCCTCGTCTCTTCATCCTTTCTGGAGTTATTTCTCCACTCTTCTCCAGTAGCATATTGGACACCTACTGTCCTGGGGAGTTCATCTTTCAATGTCCTATCTTTTTGCCTTTTCATACTGTTCATACTTAAGTAAGAATACTGAAGTGGTTTTCCATTTCCTTCTCCAGTGGGCCACATTTTGTCAGAACTCTCCACCGTATCCCGTCTCTCTTGGATGTCCCTACACAGGTATGGCTCATAGCTTCACTGAGTTATATAAGGCTGTGGTCCATGTGATCAATTTGATTAGTTTTCTGGTCCCAAATTGGGTAAGGCATACATCAAGGCTGTATATTGTCACCCTCCTTATTTAACTTATGCAGAGTACATCATGCAAAATGCTGGGCTGGATGAAGCAAAAGATGAAATCAAGATTTCCAGGAGAGATATAAATAACCTCAGGTATGCAAATGACACCACCCTTATGGAAGAAAGTGAAGAGGAACTAAAGAGCATCTTGATGAAGGTGAAAGAGGAGAGTGTAAAATCTGGTGTAGAACTCAACATTCAAAAAACTAAGATCATGGCATGCAGTCCCATCACTCCATGACAAATAGATGGTGAAACAGTGGAAACTGACAAACTTTATTTTCCTGGGCTCCAAAATCACTGGGGATGGTGACTGCAGCCATGAAATTAAAAGACACTTGCTCCTTGGAAGGAAAGCTATGACAAACCTAGACAGCATATTAAAAAGCAGAGACATTACTTTACCAACAAAGGTCTGTCTATTCAAAGCTATGGTTTTTCCAGTATTCATATACTGATGTGAGAGTTGGACTGTGAAGAAAGTTGAGCGCTGAAGAATTGATGCTTTTGAACTGTGGTGTTGGAGAAGACTCTTGAGAGTCCCTTGGATTGCAAGGAGATCAAACTAGTCAATCCTAAAGGAGATCAGTCCTGAATATTCATTGGAAGGACTGATGCTGAAGCTGAAGTTTCAGTACTTTGGCCACCTGATGAAAGGAACTGACTCATTGGAAAAGACCCTGATGCTGGGAAAGATTGAAGGTGGGAGGAGAAGGGGATGACAGAGAATGAGGTGGTTGGATGATATTACCAACTCGATGGACATGAGTTTGTGCAAACTTTTGGAGTTGATAATGGACAGGGAGGGCTGGCATGCTGCAGTCCATGGGATCACAAAGAGTTGGACACTACCGAGCTACTGAACTGAACTGAACTTCATTATTTCTAGAGCTATTTCTTTACTCTTCTCCAGTAGCATGTTGGGCACCTACCAACCCTGGGGAGTTCATCTTTCAGTGTCATATCTTTTTGCCTTTCCATACTGTTCATGAAGTTCTCAAGGCAAGAATACTAAAGTGGTTTGCTATTCCCTTCTCCAGTGGACCATGTTTTGTCTTAACTCTCTACCATGACACACCCGTCTTGGTTGGTCCTACATGGCATGGCTCATAGTTTCATTGAGTTAGACAAGGCTGTGATCCATGTGGGACTTCCCTGGTGGCTCAGACGGTAAAGCGTCTGTCTACAATGTGGGAGACCCAGGTTCGAGCCCTGCGCTGGGAAAATCCCCAGGAGAAGGAAATGGCAATCCACTCCAGTACTATTGCCTGGAAAATCCCACGTGATCCATGTGATCAGTTCGGTTAGTTTTCTGTGATTGTGATTTTCATTCTATCTGCCCTCTGAAGTATAAGAGGCTTGTGGAAGTTTCCTGATGCAAGGGACTGACTGTGGGGGAATCTGAGTCTTGCTCTGATGTGCAGGGCCATGCTCAGTTAATCTTTAATCCAATTTTCTGTTGATGGATAGGGCTGTGTTCCCTCCCTGTAGTTTGGCCTGAGGCCAAACTATTGCCTGGTAATGGGAATCTCCTTCAAAAGGACTTTTGCCAGGATGCTGCAGCTCCCAGGACTGTTGTATTCAGTGCTCCTGACCCCACAGCAGGCCACTGTTGACCCATGCCTGTGCTGGAGTCTCCTGGACACTCACAGGCAAGTCTGGCTCTTTCTCTTGTGGGGTCATTGCTCCTTTCTCCTGGGTCCTGGTGAGCACAAGGTTCTGTTTGTGCCCTCCAAGCATCTGTTTCCCCAGTCCTGTGTAAGTCTTGTGATCAGATCCTACTGGCCTTCAAAGTCAAATCCCCTGGGGGCTCTCAGTCCCTTTGCCAGAAGAAGCTCTGTGTCTCCTGGAGGGGAGATTTTTTTTAACTCCCAGTCTAACTCCTGCTAAGTCCCAGTAAGCAAAGGCTTAACCTGTTAACAAGCAGCAACTCCATTAACACAAATCCTATTAATCAGAGATCAGTGAGAGTCAATTACAGGCGATACACAGAGCCATGTCTGAAATAACACATGCTGGTTGCCAGTTCTCACAAAATCACTGCCAAGTATGACAACATATCTTTATATCAGTTTCCCTTTGTTGTTCTTCAGTCACTAGGTCATGTCCAACTCTTTGCAGCCCCCACAGACTATAGCCCACCAGGCTCCTCTGTCCATGGGATTTCACAGGCAAATATACTAGAGTAGATTGTCATTTCCTTCTCCAAGTGATCTTTGTGACCCAGGTACCAAAAGTGTGTCTTCTGCCTTGGCAGGTGAATTCTTTACCCCTGAGCCACCAGGGAAGCATGTTTCCCTTACGGCTGCAAAACAATGTGGAGCACATAACATGTGCACATGTCACTTGAGTTTATTTTTTTCTCATTCCTTATGTTTCAGAAATTAGCAATCAACCTACATGGTCTTTAGACAATTCCAAAGGCTCTGAGAATTGAATCTATTAATATTTGGAAGTTTATTTGATTTTTCTAGCTTAGTCTGTTATGCCAAGTCTTCTCTGTACCAGTTAGTGTTGTAAATGGAAATAATTTTTTGGTCCTTTTTTATAACCTAGGAATTAACAAGTGAAAAAAATTTGACACTTTTTTCTGACATATATAATCCCACTTGTCTTAGTAAAGGAAGTCTTTATTTTAATGGAATATGGCATATACTTAGGAAATTTATTCATGAACTCATAAAAAATCCTAAAGTTAATAGGAAGGAAGATTATGCAGGTAACATAAAATATTTGAATAATTTTATTTTTAATTTTACTATTATAAAGGCATTTCTAGAATGATTCCCAGGAATCAATGGCATCCTAGAAATCAAATTTGCAGAAGACATGAAGCTGAGGGATAACTCATAGCATGGAAGTTAGAACCAAGATTCAGAAAGATCTGTACTGGCTATAACACTGGAACAAGTCTGGGGAAATCAAATGAAACGGAAAAGAAAAATGAAATGGTAGCAAAAGTAAAGTCCCATCCTCCAGTCAAAACTTTTCAAGTCCATTGAGAGGAACTTGAAAGAAACATGAAAGATTCATATTCATTTAATTATGAGTTAGAGATGTAATGTAATTGCCTAAAAAAAAAAAAAACTGATATGACCTTAGATTTGATTTGTAATAACATCTCCAGAGCAAAGAAAATGATGGCCTTTTTTATACTATGCTGAAAACAGGCACAGCCAGGCCCAAAACATCGCACTAGGTTTTCAGAGCTGCCTTGTAGCTGGAACAGAGACAAAATGTGTTCAGAGTCGGGCCCCTAGAGCTGTAACAGAAGAAGGAGTACCCTGAAGGAGATAAGAATGTTTAGCCAGAAGGAGACAAGGTATAGTAGGATAGAGTAAAAGACTGAAAACTGTTTTCCATACCTGAAGGCTGCCGTGGGTACGGAGTGCAGGCATACAGCCGAACAAGGAGAAAAGGGTGGATGACTCTGGTGCATAAACCTTGAACAATTTAAGTTAGAGTTTTATTGTAACTATAACTGAGATGCCTGGCAGGTAGCAAATGGCCCTTGATTTGTCAAAAACCTATCACTGGGAGTGCTGAGGAAGCTCTACCTAAAAGTGGCTGTTCTGAGTAACCATGGTGTCTAGTGGCTCTGAAAGGCACAGCTCTTGGTGCCTCCTAAACCTCAGTCAGAACTGAATAAAAGTGGACCAAACCTTCACGGAGCACAGCACGTGTTCTTAGCGATACGTCAAAGGTCTGTTTGCCTTTTGAAAATGTAGTGGAACACAGTTTAACTTTTACAGTAAGTCATTTAGTGCAGCCCCACATAAGCCAGTTCCTGTTATATTAGTTGGTATTCACGTTACTACTGCCTAAGCTGGAGAAGTGCTAATGGTTTTCTTGTCTATCATTTTCTCTGAAACCAGAACAGCTGCTATAATGGAGAAAATAAGCTAAAATCCCTTAAGACATGAACTGTGATCACAGATTTTTTTTAATGGTTTTTTTGTTCTTGTAATTGAGGTCCAAGACTACAACAGGCTTTTACTTTCAAATTATATAATGAAAATGTGGAATATACCTGCTGCTACTGCTGCTAAGTCACTTCAGTCATGTCCGACTCTGTGCGACCCCATAGACCGCAGCCCACCAGGCTCCGCCGTCCCTGGGATTCTCCAGGCAAGAACACTGGAGTGGGTTGCCATTTCCTTCTCCAATGCATGAAAGTGAAAAGTGAAAGTGAAGTCACTCAGTCGTGTCCAACTCCTAGCGACCCCATGGACTGCAGCCCTCCGGGCTCCTCTGTGCATGGGATTCTCCACGCAGGAGTACTGGAGTGGGGTGCCACCTAGAGGGGCACATAAATGCATGAAGCTACAGAATGACTTCTGCCTGTATGGAACTTTTATTNGAAAGTGAAAAGTGAAAGTGAAGTCACTCAGTCGTGTCCAACTCCTAGCGACCCCATGGACTGCAGCCCTCCGGGCTCCTCTGTGCATGGGATTCTCCACGCAGGAGTACTGGAGTGGGGTGCCACCTAGAGGGGCACATAAATGCATGAAGCTACAGAATGACTTCTGCCTGTATGGAACTTTTATTTCCTGATTTCAGATTGTAATAGTAATGAATATTTTATCTAAACATTTTAGCAAATTTTCTGTTTTATTTCATCTGATTCATTTGCAGTAAAATATTTACATATTTGTCACAGATGATGTATCTACTTTTCCACCTTGGCTTTTGCCAGAAAATCAGAGACTGTGAATGACCTGGACCTGATGGGAAATGCTATTAGATGATAAAGTTAGCCTTTCGTGGATGGTAAAGCTATGCTGAAAGTTCCCTTTATGCTATTACTTGAGAATTTTCTCTCTACAATACCTTAAAAGGAGAAAGACTTGAACCTTATGCCTCTGCTCACCAGCATGCACAGTCATTCATCTGTATTTGTACTTTCTCTCTGTCCCTCTCCCTTCCATCTCCTCTTGCCCTCCCCTTTCCCCTCCTGACTTCCAGTCAATCACCCAGCATATTTTGAAGTTATATTCATCAATTGATATAGGGGATTTCTATCTTCAACTAACCTAATGCCAGCTCCTACTATAAAAATTTTATTTCAGAATAAAGATTGAATAGGAACAAGTAATTTTCATCTCCCACTTAACTTTCTTTTTATTAAAATGAATATCCAGAATTTGAATATCAAATTATTTATTCTAGGACTCCTTAGTGAGTTGGCAAAATGAATGACAGTACTCCATAGAAAAGCAGAGCAAATACAGTATGG
>SJYX01001532.1:147322-187698 GCA_006410675.1 Oreotragus oreotragus
CCAGTTCTAACTGTTGCTTCCTGACCTGCATATAGGTTTCTCAAGAGGCACGTCAGGTGGTCTGGTATTCCCATCTCTCTCAGAATTTTCCACAGTTTATTGTGATATATATTGTGGATCAAAGATGGATTATTCATTCAATTTATTGCTAAAGTACATATATGTACAAACTTTCCTTCAGAAATTGCACAGTACTGTATAGTGTAAAATGGTACCACATAGCATATACAGTATAGAAGATTTATTTATACTAAAGTTTCTAAAGGTATAATATAGTAGTACCATATAGTATAGCAGTAGTATCATATAATGTGATATGGTATAAAATGGCAAACCACTCCAGTATTCTTGCTTGGAGAATCCCATGGACTGAGGAGCTTGGTGGGCTGCAGTCCACGGGGTCACAAAGAGTCGGACACGACTGAGTGACTTTACTTACTTAATATTGTTAACCACAAAGATTTTTTCCCATTTGAAAGTGGAAACAAGTGATGTAGATGAATGATGGGGTCTTTTTTCTTACCAAAATGGCTGCCTAAAAAAGTCAGTAAAAAGCTGACAAAAGCCACTGAGTTATAGTTCAGCATCACCTGGCAGATCTCAGGTATCTGGACTCTTACTCAGAATTCTTAGCCATAAGCAGGAGGAGTGAGCTGTGTTCATGTTACTGTCCTTTGGAGAGGCCCATCAGGTTGCTCTAATGCAGTTCTTTGTACTTGTGTATTTCTAATGAACTGTTTGGAGACCTTTGGCAAAGATAGTATTGTTTTTATTTAAATATCAACCAGTACTTTTGGTCTACAAGGAAAGGTGTCTCATCTATAATATTTATCAGATTGCCTCTAGTTTTGCTGTTGACATTTTATGTTTTTAGCACTTTTTGTTAGGAAAATATTAAGACAGAAACAATAATATGAAATTGGAGAATTATAAAAAAAAAAAGAGAGACTTGTACAGCAAAATTTTAAGATACTCTGAGGGACAAAGAAATAAAGCCACTATTTCAGGGTGAGATAAATTTGTGACATTGGAAATATGCAGTGTGATTTACTTGGCTGGCCACTGTGCAGGAGAATAAATTCTATAATCTTGCCAAAACCTAAGGGAAACATGAATTGAACAGCAATAAATAACTTTATTGGAAAGGGCTGAATGTGATATACTATATCCTTAAGCCTTTATACAGGAAAATTTCCCATTGATTATAGCACCAGACCCAAAGTGGAGTGAAGATGAATATACTTCACAACATCCCTTTTGTTTTTATGTTGCACCCTTCTCAAACTTGATGAGTTGGAAGTTCAGACTGAGCTATGTATAAAACGCTTTTCAGCATTTTTCAGGAGTAAATAAACTTTGTAGCTAAGGTTTTTTTCTATGCATTTTCATTAATATTCTTTTGCTGTTCAGAAGTCAGACCTTATGTTTGTTAACATTATGTTTACTAAAACTTCAATTATCCTTACTTGACTAAAATTTTAAATTTATAATCACTTTAGTACCTTATTTTGTTTAACCATCACGATACCACTGTGTAATAAAAGAGGGTATTATTTTTCCTGTGTTTTACAGTTGAGAATATTCAGAACTAGACTGGTTTTGTGACTTGTTCTGTCATATATAGTGAGTAATTGGCCATATTGGTGCCAGATATCAGGGTTTACCCATGGCAATATTTAGTTAATAAGAATTTTGTCATAGGAATTATTATAATTGACTATGATGGTTTCATTTCTGCTGAAATGTCTCACTCTATCCTTTTTTAAATTACTGTTCAATATTATACACTGCTAAAATGCAATTTGCATGCTCCATTCAGGAAGCTACTCCCTTACTAAAACTTTTTGAGTATCTACTTTGTGCATCAGGAGGAAAAAAGAAAAATGGATAAAAGACTGCCCTCAAGGAGTACATAGTCCAGAAGGAAAAAGAGATCAACATATATGCTCACTATATACTATAACCATTTGTGATATAATAAAAAATATATATTTGGTCTTTACTCCCTCAACTCCCATTCTGACCAAAGCTCTTAAAATCTTTCCTGTTTCCTGACTAATAGGAATGTCTCATTGTCTGCTAATGAGATGACTTATGAAGGCAGAGGGGCTTAGAAAAACCAACCACATGATTAGAAGTCTAGAACTTTCAGCCCCATTCTTTGATGTCTAGGAAGAAAGAGGGGCTGGAGAGAAGTCCAGTTACCAGTGGCCAATGATTTAATCAGATGTGCCTTTGTATGAATCTTCAATTTAAAACTCTGAAATACTGAGCTTAAGAGAGCTTCTGGTTTTATGACCACAGCGATGTGCTGAGAGAATGACATACCAGAAGAGAGGGCATGGAAGGTCTGTACCACCCCTCCACCCCTCATACCTTACCCTATCTATGCATCTCTTCTGTTCGATTGTTCCTAAGTTGTTGTTGTTAAGTCATTCAGTCATGTCTGACTTATTGTGACCACATGGACTGCAGCACTCCAGGCTTCCTTGTCCTTCACCCTCTCCTGGAGTTTGCTTAAACTCATGTCCATCAAGTCAGTGATGCCATCCAACCATTTCATCCTCTGTTGTCCTCTTCTCCTCCTGCCTTCAGTATTTTCTAGCATCAGAGTCGTTTCCAGTGAGTCAGCTCTTCACATCAGGTGGCCAAAGAATTGGCGCTTCAGCTTCAGCATCAGTCCTTCCGATGAATATTCAGGACTGATTTCCTTTAGGATTGGGTGGTTTGATCTCTTTGCTGTCCAAGGGACTCTCAAGTGTTTTCTCCAGTACCAGTTTGAAAGCATCATTTCTTTGGTGTTCTGCCTTCTTTGTGGTCCAACTCTCACATCCATACATGACTACTGGAGAAACCATAGCCTTGACCAGACAGACCTTTGTTGGCAAAGTGATGTCTCTGCTTTTTAATACGCTGTCTAGGTTGGTCATAGCTTTTCTTCCAAGGGGCAAGCATCTTTTAATTTCATGGCTGCAGTCACCATCCCCAGTGATTTTGGAGCCCAAGAAAATAAAGTCTGTCACTGTTTCCATTATTTCACCATCTATTTGCCATGAAGTAATGGGACAAGTTGCCATGATCTTAGTTTTCTGAATGTTGAGTTTTAAGCCAACCTTTTCACTCTCCTCTTTTACCTTCGTCTAGATGCTCTTTAGTTCCTCTTCACTTTCTGTCATTAGGATTTTGTCATCTACATATCTGAGGTTATTGATATTTCTCCTGGCAATATTGATTCCAGCTAGTGCTTCATCCAGCCTGGCATTTCTCATGATGTACTCTGTATATAAGTTAAATAAGCAGGGTTACAATATACAGATTGATGTACTCCTTTCCCAGTTTTGAACCAGTCCATTGTTCTATGTCTAGTTCTAACTGTTGCTTCTTGACCTGCATACAGATTTCTCAGGAGGCAGAAGGTGGTCTGGTATTCCCATCTCTTGAACAATTTTCCACAGTTTGTTGTTATCCACACAGTCAAAGGCTTTAGCATAGTCAGTGAAGCAGAAATAGATGTTTTTCTGGAATTCCCTTGCTTTCTCTATGATCTAGTTGACAATTTGATTTCTGGTTCCTCTGCCTTTTCTAAATCCAGCTTGTACACCTGGAAGTTCTTGGTTCATGTACTGTTGAAGCCTAGCTTGAAGGATTTTGAGTATTACCTAGCTAGCACTTGAAATGAGTGCAATTGTGCAATAGTTTGAGAATTCTTTGGTCTTGACTTTATTTGGGATTAGAATGAAAACTGACCTTTTCCAGTCCTGTGGCCACTGCTAAGTTTTCCAGATTTGCTGGCATATTGAGTGCAACACTTTCACAGCATCATCTTCCAGGATTTGAAATAGCTCAACTGGAATTCCATCACCTCCACTAGCTTTGTTTATAGTAATGCTTCCTAAGGCCCACTTGACTTTTCACTCCAGAATGTCTGGCTCTGTTATCTGGGGCATTAATACCTTTCTGTATTGTTCTGTGTATTCTTGCCACTTCTTTAATATCTTCTGCTTCTGTTAGGTCCAAGTTGTATCCTTTATAATAATCTGATAAATGTAAGTATAGTGTTTTCTTGAGTTCTGTGAGTCATTCTACTGAATACTGAACCTGGATTGAAGTGATACTTAATGTAAAAGGTCCTTTAAAACTAGGGATGACAGAAATATGGATAGTCTGGGGAACTGGGACTTGAGACTAGCATCTAAAGTAAAGACAATCTTCTTAAACTGAGCCCTTAATTTGGGGAGGGGAAGGGCAATGTCTGTGATAACTCTGGGTAGTTACTGTAAAAATTCAGTTGAATTATAGTTGGTATCAGATATAGAATTGATTATTGCTTATAAAATCCAAACACCAGTGCTCCGTGTCCTCTACAGAATGCTCTGAATGTGGCTCAAGGCATGTGGAGTGTGGTACTCCCTAGGTCACTTTGCATTTCTATGTCCACCAGTTTTTTGTGTATTTATCAATAACTAGTAGTGTTTACCCCCAAAACTGTTTGTGGTAATTGTATTTTATATAATTGCACACTTTAATCGAATATTTAGTAAAGTTAGGACTATAAATGTGAAATTCAAGAGTAGATTCTATGAAAATATAGCCAAATTCTTTGGAAAGACTTGATAAGTTGCAAAAACAATTCTGTCAAAGTGGGCTTGGACAAGACCATTGTAAAAGACTGAAGACAAAATTTAAATCTAGAAAGATTAAAAATAAAATGCATCTATTCCTAAAATACAAAATTACCCATGAAATTACTTCTGAATATACTTTTAGAATCATAAAAAGACTAATTGCATAAATATGAGCTATAATACAAAAACTTTAAGTTTAAAAAATAAATCAAGAGATGTCTTCAGTCAAAATTCTTTACAAGTATCTTTAAAGTTTTACTTTAAAGAAATAAAACTGAAATTTGAAGAGATGAAATGTGGGCATGACTTAGCAAGGAAGAAAATAAACACCAACCAACAGACCTATATTCAAAGAAAAGGCCTTGATTCTTCTTAGAAGATGATTCACGTGTTTTAGGTTAAAATAAAACATGTGTATAGTGTGTATTACTTGTCAGATTCCCTCCTTAGCCAGTTTAAATGGGCCAGCCAACCACCAGCTGATTACAAAGTGAGACAATCGACCACACTTCAACTCTTCCTTCAGTTTTTTGTTAAGACATTGAAGTTACCACCCATGAGCCTAAGAGTAATATCAAAATTTAGATTATTTGCAATACTGCTTTGTCAGGAATGACTTATGACCCCAGTTGTCATTTTCATTTATGGAGAGATAATTAAGCTCCTAATTAGTAGATTACTCTTAGATTTACTTTATAAGAAAAGCATAGCCCTTGAGTTTTCTTTCTTCCATTGCCTAAAATAATTTATGAAACAGCAGAGCTATCTGAATTTTCCAAAGTCAGCTTCATTACTCTACCTCCAGGCCAGCTTCCCCCTCACTGTGTTAGACTGTTTAGAAATGTACTCTAGGCATCCTGTATCCTGCATCGAACCTAGACTGGTGGTTCATTTCTTATATGATATTATACATGTTTCAATGCCGTTCTCCCAAATCATCCCACCCTCTCCCTCTCCCACAGAGTCCAAAAGACTGTTCTATACACCTGTGTCGATGCAGGATACAGGATGCCTGGGGCTGGTGCACTGGGATGACCCAGAGAGACGGTATGGGGAGGGAGGTAGGAGAGGGGTTCGGGATTGGGAACACATGTACACCCATGGCGGATTCATGTTGATGTATGGCAAAACCAATACAGTATTGTAAAGTAAAATTTAAAAAAATAATAAAATCAGGGCATTTAAGTAAGGGAAAAAACAACAACAACAAAAAAGAAATGTACTCTAGGCTTATGATTTCCTGCTAGAGAATT
Source organism: Oreotragus oreotragus (assembly GCA_006410675.1). Taxonomy (NCBI): domain Eukaryota; kingdom Metazoa; phylum Chordata; class Mammalia; order Artiodactyla; family Bovidae; genus Oreotragus; species Oreotragus oreotragus. The sequence goes on from SJYX01001532.1 coordinate 153,201, forward strand.
TTGTGACCTTGATCATTAACCTATGCATGAACCTGAGAACTGGCTTGTTGTAATTTTTTTCCTATGCTTCAAATCTTAATCTTACCTGCTGCTGGTTTTAAACACCATTTGATTAATTTGTTCAAATGTTCATTGTCTACTTGCTGTGTGCCAGGATCTCTCTAGGCATGTGGAATGCAAAGATACACACCTTGATGCCTCTTACATTTTAGAGGGCAGAGAGGAGAGTCAGAAAATATCAATAACCATAAAAGATAGTAAATTACCTAGTATATTAGAAGGAACTACATATTATGGGGCAGGGGGGGAGGACAGCAAGGTAAGAGGGATCAGGAGCATCAAAGATTGGGGTATGGTTTGTAATTTTAAGCAGTATGGTCAAAATAGACTCACTAAGAAGGTGACATTTGGGTAAAGACTTGAAGAATGTGATCCCATGGGAGAATATTCTAGACAGAGGAAGAGCGATGGCTCACAGAGACCCTCAGGTGAGATGCCTAGCATGTTTGAACAACAAGGAGAGAATGTGCTGGAATGAGGTCAGAGAGATAATGACTGAAAAGGCCAAACTGGCTGCCATGCTGAGAATGACTGGATGGGAGAGAGCAGTGTACACATGGAATAGTAAAAAGCTATTGAGATAGACAGATAAGAGATGGTGATGTCTCAGTCCTGGGTGGTGGGAATAGTTGTGGTGAGGAGTGGCTATTTCTAGACATATTGAGATGGTAGACCCAACAGGATTTCTTTAGTATAGATGAAAAAAAGGAGTCAAGAATGACTCCAAAATTTTTTTTACTTGAAGACTAGGAGAATAGAATTGAGATAGAGGAGATAGTTCAAAGAGCAGCATTATGATGAAAGATCAAATTTAGTACTAAATGTATTGATTGAGATGTTTGTCAGACATTTAAATGGAAATGTCGAGTCAGAAATTGCCTTCATGAATCTAACGTCTAAGGAAAAGCCATCAGCATGCAGTTTGTTCAGCTCTGAGAGGAGGTGAAGATCAGCCAGCCCTCCTCAACTGGAATTTCAGAGAATTAAGCCTTCTTGACTTAAAGGTTTTTATGAAATAAATCCTGTTCTCTCCTAGGTTTCTAGAATGGCATAGATTATGTAGCATCCTTGAAAGAGTTGAGAAATTGTCTCTTTGTGTTGTGTGGTTTGGGTGAGCAAACCCAGATGAGAAAGATTACTGGGTGCCTAAGGAAAATTAAGTTATCTGTCTCTTTTTCATGCAAACTTTCTTAATCTTCATTCTTAAGATAATTGACACCTTAAGATATGTGGAGTCACTTTAAGTGGAATACTGTAAATCATTGATTCCCAAAATGTGCACATTTTTCATTGGCATTCATAAAAAAATGAAGGTGGCCGGAGATGATAGCTCAGGCATGTATGGTGTTGGGGAAAATTAATTAAAACAAGATCTTCTACTAATACAAATATCCTCTCCACAAAAGCAATAGAAAGAGAAAACACTTTTATTACTGAATAAGCATTAAATTTAAATGTGATGTGCATCATACATAGTCTAATAAGAGACTGCAAAGACAGAAAGAAATTGCATTCCTTCGTATAGGCAAGCAGATACAACCCATTATAGACACAATAACTAGTCTGCAAGTAAGAGGATTGACAGCATCGTTTGTCATATGTAGTTTATCCTAACTTTCCTAGTAATTGGAGTGCCTATTGGTGTTAGCTTATAGGCTTTATCTAAAAGAAACATATACCTCGTATCTTTATGAGCTGGCTTTGCAAGTTGGAGCAAGGCAACCCCTGAAGTTAGGCTCCTACCCTCTCATAGAAGAGGGAGAGAGGGACGCTGTCTTTCTTGATTTTTCCTTTTCAAAAGGATGACTCCTAGACCCATGGGTCATAAAGCCTACAAAAGGCCTATCTAGTTTTCAAACAGACATATATACATTTTCAAGGTAAGAAAAATATTTACAATAAATTTTCTAAAGTAAATGCTCTAGGTAAAAGAAGTTGGAGGTGGGAAATAGGGGAATATCTTCCCTAATTGTCAACAGGGAGGGAATAGCATATTGGGTTAATTTTTATTTGTCCTTTTCTGGTGGTGAGCTCGGGGGGTCAAATAAAGATCGTTTCTTTGCCATAGGAATTCTAAAGGCTTTTGATTTACTTGTGTGCGTTATAAAATTTCAAAGGAGAAACTGTTTTGCAGCAGTCCTGAAACGTGCTTGATCATGTTGTTGTTTAGTCTCTGCATCATGCCCAACTCTTTGCAGCCCCATGAACTGCAGCGTGTCAGGCTTCCCTGTCCATCACAATCTCCCAGAGTTTGCTCAGACTCACAGCCATTGAGTCAGTGATGCCATCCAACCATCTCATCCTCTGTTGCCCCTTCTCCTCTTGCCCTCAATCTTTCTCAGGATCAGGGTCTTTTCCAGTGAGTCAACTCTTTGCATTAGGTGACCAAAATATTAGAACTTTTAAAATGGAGTATCTCCTAGGACTGCATCACACACTAGAAAACGCTGTGCTGACCTAATGCAGATCTGACCAGTTCCAGAAACTGTGTGCTTTTATTTTGTTCTAATACCTTAACCTGTGCTTGCATCCTTTATGGCCGTGGTCACCAAAACTTAAGCCACTTTTGCACTTGAATTTTGTTTGTTGCTATTTTCTCCTGTAAATTTTGGTTCATGATATGCTATTTTTGTGTTCCTATTTATATGTTTGGCTAAAATATAAACATTCTATATTCCCATTTTATTCTTTTGGTAATAGTGGTGTGAATATTTTTTGATTTTAATACTTTTCCCCCTTTCCCTATTCCTTCAGTTCTGTTTCTGGACAGTTACCCTAGTCTTGGAAGCATGTAGGTATCTATTTGAAATCATATGTGATGTTTCAAGTCTGTAAAACCTTTGCTATTCTAAACTCATCCTTTTAAAGGCCAATTCACTGCTTGAGGGCATTAAACATCTGGGTAATTGCTCCTGGGAAATGAGAGTGTGGGTGTATGTCATAGACTGATGCTTAGCTGTCCTCAGGCATAGGCCATCATGAGAATTAGGTGTACAACCCATAATTACCTCATTCATACACTTACTTTCTTTTAAACAAAACTTACTAAGTTGCAGGTATTTTCGTCAATCTCTAATTCCTCCTAAATATATTTCTAAATCTGTGTGATTTACAAAGCGAAGTCCACAATAAGTATAGAATGCTTCCAAGTAAGCTCAATTACTCAATTATTTCTTTAATTTACTTAATTGCTCATTGAATTTTGTGCACTTATATTGCCATCCCAAATTTCTTCACACAGCCAACCCAGTCACCTGTTGTAGCAGCACTGCTGATGTGAGGGAAGGAAGGTGCTAATTGCACCTTAAACCTACCCCCTGCCTTTCTCCATTAACCCTGATTGTTCCATGAACTAGGGTAGGTCACGTTTCCTTTCAACCAAAAATGGCTGGTTTTGGCTAGCTGGTTGTAGTTCTGCGACGTTCTGCTGTCTCCATCCTGCAACTAAACTGGTCTTGTCTTTTCAAAGCAATGACCACCAATAAATGGCACCCCACCCCAGTACTCTTGCCTGGAAAATCCAGTGGACGGAGTAGCCTGGTGGGCTGCAGTCCATAGGGTCGCTAACAGTCGGACAGACTGAGCGACTTCACTTTCACTTTTCTCTTTCATGCGTTGGAGAAGGAAATGGCAACCCACTCCAGTGTTCTTGCCTGGAGAATCCCAGGGATGGGGGAGCCTGGTGGGCTGCCGTCTATGGGGTCACACAGAGTCGGACACGACTGAAGTGACTTAGCAGCAGCAGCAAAGTACCTTTACTTCTTCACCCTTCGGAGGAACTTTGTTTTCAATTAGTCCTCTCCCCATCTCTTGTTTAATCTCAATTTTTCATTTAAAAAAATTGCCAGAAACTTAGTCTCTCCTTTGTAATGATACCAACTCCCTTCTTAAAGAAAAAAAAAAATGTATCTTTCAATACAGCATTAAGCAAGTCAACAACTCCAAAAGATTCTTATAGTAGCATGTTGTCATTGCACATTTTGGAATCCATATCCAGTGACTTTCATTTTATAGACTGACACTCAACTCCCAAGGAATTTGAGGTGTCTCTTTGTAGAATCAGTCTCGCAAAAAGGTGCCGGGAAAGATGCTAGTATTTGAGCTTTAGTCTAGGAAGAGAGGAAATTTCTTCGAAAGGGCCACTCCCTCCCTCTTAGGCTTTGTCATTGGATTTGGGCAGTGCATTTTCCATGTGACATTTTAAAGTAAAGAGTAAATACAAAGAAATAATAAGCTGAAAGAAGTTACCTAAAGGATATAATGTCTTATTCTCTCATTTAGTGGAAAGACTGATTGGGAAAGATCTTTATACTCTTTTTGTTATACCAACTCCACCCCAATTCACAAGCAAACAGAGGAGTTCTTAAGAACAAAGTGGCCTGATCTAGGGAACTCGGAAACACCTCCTAACTGTGGAACTTGGTCAGTCCTGAGGAATTTCTGCCCAAGAGAAATAGGTTCACCTAAACCTGCCGTGTCGTTCAGAAAACCATTCCTTAGTGGCTCTTTGAAGACTTAAACTCTCACATGGGATTTAAATGTGAATCCTTTAAGCTTTCAATAGTATCCATTGCAGTGATAGTACTCACTTAACAGCATTCAGCTAGGAGGTGGCTTTTAGAAAATTAATGTATTCAAGTCTTTCTTCCATTCAAATGTCCAGATTTAGCCAATGGAAGAGTAAAGATGTCTAAGTCACATTCAGTTAAAATTAGGATGTTGAGGGACTTCCCTGGCAATGCGATGGTTAAAACTTCACCTTCCAGTACTGGGAGTATGAGTTCAATCCCTGGTCAGTGAGCTAAGATCCCACATGCCTTGCAGTCAAAAAACCAGAACATAAACACCAGAAACAATATGATAGCAAATTCAGTAAAGACTTATAAAAATAATAATAATAAATAAAAATAATATTAGAGTTGATTTCTGAGTTATCCAAGCTCAAATGTGAACCTATTCCTCTCAATATCATTCATCTTCCATGCAAAAAATAAACCTTATATACATTAAAAAAAAAATAACCCTTCTAAAATAGGTAGTTAAGGTATCTAGTGACATCATGGGTACTGTCCATTTACTTTTTGTGCCTATTTGTCAACTGAATTTTCAAGTAAGAAGATCAAAATGCTTAAATATAAAACAGCTATTCAGACACCACTGGGGACATTGGACGTGGGATGCTAACTTCCAGAAATAGCCTTCTGATTTATAGACGAGACTACCTGAGACCAAAGAGGTCTATAACATGATCTAAATTTACTGACTGTTAATGTGAAGACACATTAGGAGGACATTTCACCATTAATAGTAGTATTGATTACTTAGGAATTAGTTGTCTCTTTGGGGTAATAATGATAGTTAACATTTATTGAATGCTTATGTGCCAGGCACTATCAGTATCATTTCAGTCACTTGGACATGTCCAACTTTTTGCAACCCGTGAACCACAGCACGCCAGCCCTCCCTGTCCATCACCAACTCCCAGAGTCCACCCAAACCCATGTCCATTGTGTCGGTGATGCCATCCAACCATCTCATCCTCTGTCATCCCCTTCTCCTCCTGCCCTCAATCTTTCCCAGCAGCAGGGTCTTTTCAAATGAGTCAGCTCTTCGCATGAGGTGGCCAAAGTATTGGAGTGGAGTTTCAGCTTTAGCATCAGTCCTTCCAATGAATACCCAGGACTGATCTCCTTAGGATGGACTGGTTAGATCTCCTTGTAGTCCAAGGGATCTCAAGAGTCTTCTCCAACACCACAGTTCAAAAGCATCAATTCTTCAGTGCTCAGCTTTCTTTATAGTCCAACTCTCACATCCATACATGACCACTGGAAAACCCATAGCCTTGATTAGATGGACCTTTGTTGACAAAATAATGTCTCTTCTTTTTAATATGCTGTCTAGGTTGGTCATAACTTTCCCTCCAAGGAGTAAGCATCTTTTAATTTCATGGCTACAGTCACCATCTGCAGTGATTTTGGAGCCCAAAAAGATCAAGTCAGCCACTGTTTCCACGTTTCCCCATCTATTTGCCATGAAGTGATGGGGCCAGATGCCATGAGCTTCGTTTTCTGAATGTTGAGCTTTAAGCCAACGTTTTCACTCCCTTTTTCACTTTCAACTCACTATATATGTGTATATATATATATGTATTTCCCCTTTGTGTGTATGCTAAGTCGCTTCAGTCATGTCCAACTCTGTGGAACCCTATCCTGCCAGGCCCCTCTGTGTATGGGATTCTCCAGGCAAGAATACTGGAACGGGTTGCCATGCCTGCCTTCAGGAGATCTTCCCAAACTCGGGATCAAACCCACATCCTACGTCTCCTGCATTGGCAGACAAGTTCTTTACCATTAGCGTTACAAAGAAATAATAAGCTGAAAGAAGTTACCTAAAGGATATAATGTCTTATTCTCTCATTTAGTGGAAAGACTGATTGGGAAAGATCTTTATACTCTTTTTGTTATACCAACTCCACCCCAATTCACAAGCAAACAGAGGAGTTCTTAAGAACAAAGTGGCCTGATCTAGGGAACTCGGAAACACCTCCTAACTGTGGAACTTGGTCAGTCCTGAGGAATTTCTGCCCAAGAGAAATAGGTTCACCTAAACCTGCCGTGTCGTTCAGAAAACCATTCCTTAGTGGCTCTTTGAAGACTTAAACTCTCACATGGGATTTAAATGTGAATCCTTTAAGCTTTCAATAGTATCCATTGCAGTGATAGTACTCACTTAACAGCATTCAGCTAGGAGGTGGCTTTTAGAAAATTAATGTATTCAAGTCTTTCTTCCATTCAAATGTCCAGATTTAGCCAATGGAAGAGTAAAGATGTCTAAGTCACATTCAGTTAAAATTAGGATGTTGAGGGACTTCCCTGGCAATGCGATGGTTAAAACTTCACCTTCCAGTACTGGGAGTATGAGTTCAATCCCTGGTCAGTGAGCTAAGATCCCACATGCCTTGCAGTCAAAAAACCAGAACATAAACACCAGAAACAATATGATAGCAAATTCAGTAAAGACTTATAAAAATAATAATAATAAATAAAAATAATATTAGAGTTGATTTCTGAGTTATCCAAGCTCAAATGTGAACCTATTCCTCTCAATATCATTCATCTTCCATGCAAAAAATAAACCTTATATACATTAAAAAAAAAATAACCCTTCTAAAATAGGTAGTTAAGGTATCTAGTGACATCATGGGTACTGTCCATTTACTTTTTGTGCCTATTTGTCAACTGAATTTTCAAGTAAGAAGATCAAAATGCTTAAATATAAAACAGCTATTCAGACACCACTGGGGACATTGGACGTGGGATGCTAACTTCCAGAAATAGCCTTCTGATTTATAGACGAGACTACCTGAGACCAAAGAGGTCTATAACATGATCTAAATTTACTGACTGTTAATGTGAAGACACATTAGGAGGACATTTCACCATTAATAGTAGTATTGATTACTTAGGAATTAGTTGTCTCTTTGGGGTAATAATGATAGTTAACATTTATTGAATGCTTATGTGCCAGGCACTATCAGTATCATTTCAGTCACTTGGACATGTCCAACTTTTTGCAACCCGTGAACCACAGCACGCCAGCCCTCCCTGTCCATCACCAACTCCCAGAGTCCACCCAAACCCATGTCCATTGTGTCGGTGATGCCATCCAACCATCTCATCCTCTGTCATCCCCTTCTCCTCCTGCCCTCAATCTTTCCCAGCAGCAGGGTCTTTTCAAATGAGTCAGCTCTTCGCATGAGGTGGCCAAAGTATTGGAGTGGAGTTTCAGCTTTAGCATCAGTCCTTCCAATGAATACCCAGGACTGATCTCCTTAGGATGGACTGGTTAGATCTCCTTGTAGTCCAAGGGATCTCAAGAGTCTTCTCCAACACCACAGTTCAAAAGCATCAATTCTTCAGTGCTCAGCTTTCTTTATAGTCCAACTCTCACATCCATACATGACCACTGGAAAACCCATAGCCTTGATTAGATGGACCTTTGTTGACAAAATAATGTCTCTTCTTTTTAATATGCTGTCTAGGTTGGTCATAACTTTCCCTCCAAGGAGTAAGCATCTTTTAATTTCATGGCTACAGTCACCATCTGCAGTGATTTTGGAGCCCAAAAAGATCAAGTCAGCCACTGTTTCCACGTTTCCCCATCTATTTGCCATGAAGTGATGGGGCCAGATGCCATGAGCTTCGTTTTCTGAATGTTGAGCTTTAAGCCAACGTTTTCACTCCCTTTTTCACTTTCAACTCACTATATATGTGTATATATATATATGTATTTCCCCTTTGTGTGTATGCTAAGTCGCTTCAGTCATGTCCAACTCTGTGGAACCCTATCCTGCCAGGCCCCTCTGTGTATGGGATTCTCCAGGCAAGAATACTGGAACGGGTTGCCATGCCTGCCTTCAGGAGATCTTCCCAAACTCGGGATCAAACCCACATCCTACGTCTCCTGCATTGGCAGACAAGTTCTTTACCATTAGCGCCACCTGCTGCTGCTGCTGCTAAGTCACTTCAGTCGTGTCCGACTCTGTGCGACCCCACAGACGGCAGCCCATTGGGCTCCGCCATCCCTGGAATTCTCCAGGCAAGAACACTGGAGTGGGTTGCCATTTCCTTCTCCAATGCATGAAAGTGAAAAGTGAAAGAAGTCGCTCAGTCGTGTCTGACTCAGCGACTCCATGGACTGCAGCCTACCAGGCTCCTCCATCCATGGGATTTTCCAGGCAAGAGTATTGGAGTGAGATGCCATAGGAAGCCTATTTCTCCTTTAACCATTCCTGTATTAAATTATCATTTTTATGCATATTCCTCCATCAGATGTGATGAAAGTGGGAAGCAGATAGTTTTTATTTTCCATGTCCCATACATCAGTAAGTAATGGGAGCTTGCTGATTTAATATATTCCGTGAATGGGCAAACAGGGTATTAACTACTTAGTACTGTTCCATAAAGACTGCTGTGATGTTAGCATGATAAAATCTGAAAATTAAAAAAAAAAAAGAAAAGCACATTCATGCTGCTATCAAGTTAAACCTTTTAAAAGAGGAGGAAAAAAACAACTTAGACAATAATAGCTTGTATGGAAACTATGAAGAAAAATAATATAATGTTGTTCATGCTAGAACTTCTTTAAGAGAAATTGTGGTAGCATATATGATTTATTGATGTTGGAATGATTTATTTATCTTTATAACTCTATGGTAAAAACTGTGACCTGATTCCAATATTTCCCAAATTATGTAATTCTGAAGTCTTTAGCTGAATAATCTGCAACCCTCCCTCAGATTGCAGGCAGTCTCCTAAATTTTTGAAAATGTTGCTGCTGTGTGTTGCTCTTTTAATTGACACTTTAAGATTACAAAATAGTAGGCTCTTGGAGTTCAGTTTTGTATTTACCATTATACAACTACTTCAAAAGTCCAAGAAGGGATATGAAAGCAAAAAATAGATAGGTCAAAAAAATGTAGAATGTACCATAAATAGACAGGCTTGTGTTCTTGCTCCTTAACAGAGTGATACTGGGCAAGATATTAACCTTTCTGAGAGATAGTTCTCACATCTGTAAAAATGGGATCATGATACATGTCTATCTCTTAGGGTGATGAGGAGGATTAAGTGAGTTCATCTAAATAAAATGCTTAGAACAGTGTTGGCACATGAGTACCTTATGAATACTTGAAGGCAGTGATCGTCATCAAGTTATTTAGAAATCTATGTGCCTACATTAGATCAACAAAAATGCCTTCAAAAAGTGTTATAATAGTGTGCCTCCACTTAGACAGTGATACAAAAATAGCCCTGTGAAAAATATTTCTCTTAGTTAAAACCCTTATCCAAATAATATCCATCATGTTATTTAATATTCATCATGTTTTGTCTTACCTAAAGATTACATGGCAGATTTAATTTTGAATTTGGTACCAGTAAAACTTTTCTCTCTTGTAGAACAGATATCTGTTTCTATAAGGTTTTGAAAAGTATAGACCACATTTTGCCTTGAGGAAGAATTGGACAAGAGTTAAAGGCTAGAACCTTTGGAAGAACCTAAAGTTTAAGTGCATATATTGTCAAGAAACATATGTTTTATTAACAACCAAATGAATATAGAGTTAAATTTTGTTCATGGAAATTAAAGAGTCTAATCAGGATGAATACCTCAAGAATAGTCACTGGTACATAGAGTAGAGATGATCCAGGGGGACCACAGTGAACAGAGCCAAGATTTTCCTCAGAAAATAGACATCCACAGACATCTCAGAGTGACTGTGATGCCCCAGCTTCTGACACTGCACGGCATTGAGCGTGTATTTGATGATATAGGGCTGCATGCTGAGGGCTCTCCTCACTCAGCCTAGTGCCACCACAGATATAAAGACAAAGCCTCTTGCATCTAGTCAGTATCCACCACTTTACTTTCAGAGCCTAGAAACTGCTTGCCTCAAGACTAATTATCATAGAATTTGATTCTCATGCCATTTTTCTCTGTGTATAACATAACATTTAGCTCAACATAGAATAAATACAGCTTGTAAGCTACCTGTTTAAGTATCTCTCTAATGAAACAAGGAGCCTGTTTTCATATGTACAGCATTCTGTGTTAATAAGACAGGATAGAGTGACAATAATGATCAATTTTAAGTACAGTTTTATTTTATGATGATTATTACCTGGTGATTGAAAATAATTTGGGGAGATGAAGCAAAAGAGAGAACACACAAGTACATTGAATATACATTTTGAAACAATTTACAAGGGAAAAAATTATCAAGATATATGCAACGGGCTTCTTTTATGAGTCCATGGTATTTTCCTTTGTCCTGTATTTTCTATACTTAATGTTATTAGACCATTAAATCTGGACTAAGAGCATTTGTCAACAGTTGAAGACATTTCGTCTTTGGTCACAGCTGCAGTTTGAGGTTATTCAAGATGACCCTATACTCAAAGGGTAGCAATAAAGTGACCTTCACCCTCTAAGAATCTATTCAAACAACTAATATACATGTTTAGTGGAAAACAGGACAGATGGTAATATTAGCCACAGAGAAGTTCTTTGTCATTGCTGGCAACTAGTATTCAGCTCTAGTCTAGATAGTACATATGCTCCAAAAAGATATCTTCACAACGTCTACATTCTAAAAGACCAAAGAGCTTCATACATGGTTTTACATTAAGATGGCAAAGAACACTTAAGATCTTAGAATATTCGGAGACACATAGGACTGATCCAGAGGATTTGCTCAACCGAAAAAGGCTTATTTACATGAGAAGGATGCACTGTGCTGTCTGATGAGGATGCCGTGTGCACAGGTGTATTAACTATCTTCTGAACCCCTAATGAAATGACTGAAAATGGATTGTTTTAAAGGCACACACTTATAAGACGAAAACATGGGATAAGAGAAAATAGCAACAAGTCACTTAAGCTAGAGAGCCGATGTAGACATGGAAATCTATTTAACAAACCCCAAAATGCTGAGTCTTAAAACCAGCAGAGGGCAAACTTTAGAAGCAATACAGTTTTCCACCAAAGCATTCCCAAAATGTTCAAGTATTAACCTCACTATTTATCCCTGGATTTGGGGAGAAAACATGAGCCTAATAACAGGAAGATTGATTAAGAGCAGTTAGATACCCTCTAGATCCCCTCATTCATCCATACAGCTGGGAGACTGACATTTTACTCCATAATTAAGGCAAGCAGAGTTAGTGAACTTGGGAACATTGGGGATAAGAAAGAAGAGAAGTATCACACTAAAAATAATGGGTTTAAGTGAGAGTTTACATGTGAAATGTTGAAATTCACAGCCTTCTTCTTCATTGGTCTCTAAGAATCTTGACAATCAGAATCTTTCAGGAAGATATTCAGAAAGTCTTTGGGGAATTTGATCAATCCAAAAATGAAGATCCAAATGATACAAAGTTCAAGGATTCCTTAAGGAAACTGCCTGGCCGGATCACCCTGGAGTAAAGAGTACAATGACCCATTTCTTACATGCTCACAAGCTCCTTACTCATAAATATAAGTAAACAAAAGATTAACACATGTTTAAGGCATGCATTTAATTTGACATACAGACCAAAACCGGAAAGTAATATTTTTAAGAAACACAGTCTATATGAAGACATAAGGCAAGATTTTGTCTTAGTGGAACTAGAAGAGTGTGCTCTATAAAACAGGTGTATCCAGAGAGCCAAAGAAAAAAAATGCCTAGAAGTTAATATTATAATAGCAGAAATGAAAAACTAAATAAAAATTTGGATGATAAAGTTGAAGCATTATCCCAGCAATTAGAGCAAAAAGGTGAAGAGATGGAAAATATATATATTTTTTTTTAAATTTCTGTATGGATCCTATTACTGAACAATAAGAATTCCCTAGTATGAGAAAAATTTTTGATGGAGTTGAAAAATATCAAAGGGATATTCTCAGAATTAAAGAATATGAGTTTCCCAACTACGGGGGGCTACTAAGTGCCAAGTACAATGAATAAAAATAAAACTACATTCATTAGGAAATTTTACAACTCTTTACAAAACCTAATTCCAGAGCAAAAATGCGAATTTCACAGATCAGAAAAAGTATCAGGATAGTATCAGAAATATTCTAACTTACATGTACTCTTTCTCAAGAAACCTTTGAAGGGTAAAGTACTGAAAACCGAACAAGATAATTATTAACTCAGTGGGAGTAAGAATTTGTGCAAAAACGGACACAATCATAGTATACTACATGACTCAGGTGAGAATGGCACTATGTAATATTATATATTAATGATATTCATAATAATCAGTATTGATCTAGCTGTGTTGAGAGAATGGGATGACAGAAAGGTTTATGTGATAAAAATAGTGGAAAAGTAAAAGAGAACTATGGAGAGGGAAATGGCAATTCACTCCAGTACTCTTTTTCTGGAGAATTCCATGGACAAAGGAGCCTGGCGGGCTATGGTCCATGGAGTCGCAAAGAGTCAGATACATTATCACTCACTCAAAAGAGAGCTAAATAAAGCCTTCTAAACTGGTGGCTCAGAGGTTAAAGCGTCTGCCTCCAATGTGGGAGACCTGGGTTCGATCTCTGGGTTGGGAAGATCCCCTGGAGAAAGAAATGGCAACCCACTCCAGTATTCTTGCTTGGAGAATCCCATGGACTGAGGAGCCTGGTGGGCTGCAGTCCACAGGGTCACAAAGAGTCGGACACGACTGAGTGACTTTACTTACTTACTTAAACTTCCAGAGGGAAATTAATATGCCTAAAGTCAAGAATTCAAGCAAAGGTAATACAGGCATGATATTAATATTTTCAAAAAATGATAAAAAAGCCAAAATATTCAGTTAGAAAAGTTGTTCCTTCTAGGGAGCTAAAAATGGTGCTGGAGTGAGCAAGGAGCTGCTGCTTTCCCTAATAAGCCCCATAGCACTCTCTCTAAGATACATTCATTTGTTCTCTTGAACAAAATAAAACCCGAATAAAAAAGAAAATACTAACCTAGTCTTATATGTCTTGGAGTTTACAACCTAAAGAAGACAGATGTGATACAATTATATAGATATGTAGCTAACTGCCAATTGTGTTAAATGCTGTGATTGAAATTTCTTGTTTAATTTCATGTAAACCCATATGGAAAGAGTGCTGGCTTAGTGTAGCAGGGGAATCAAGTAAATTTTCCATGAGAGAGTGACATGTTGGTACCATATGTGGTAGATGGCAACTTGGCAAGCAAACAAATAAACTTCAAAGAGTAAGAAACCCTCAAAAGTGGCTTCTTTCGGGCTGAGATAATTAACCACAGAATGCCAGTGGGAGCCTTGTGTTTAATGACAGGATGGGCCGCGGTGACCATGTGAGGACCAACATTCACCTGGAATAGTTTTTAAGCCAACTTTTTCACTCTCCTCTTTCACTTTCATCAAGAGGCTCTTTAGTTCCTCTTTGCTTTGTGCCATAAGGGTGGTGTCATCTGGATATCTGAGATTATTGATATTTCTCCTGGCAATCTTGATTCCAGCTTGTGTTTCATCCAGCCCAGCATTTCTCATGATGTACTCTGCATATAAGTTAAATAAGCAGGGTGACAATATACAGCCTTGACATACTCCTTTTCCTATTTAGAACCAGTCTTGTTCCATGTCCAGTTCTAACTGTTTGTCCTGACCTGCATACAGATTTCTTAAGAGGCAGGTCAGGTGGTCTGACATTCCCATCTCTTTTCAGAATTTTCCACAGATTGTGGTGATCCACACAGTCAAAGGCTTTGGCATAGTCAATAAACCAGAAGTAGATGTTTTTCTGGAACTCTCTTGCTTTTTCCATGATCCAACGAATGTTGGCAATTTGATCTCCTGGAATTACCTTTACTGTTTAATCAGTTCATGGAGACTAGTTCTATTGGCTTTAGTAATATGAATAACGACCTGGAATCATAGACTGGGAAGACCTATAAGTACTTCAGAGTTCATCTATTCCTATCTTATCCTCTCCTCTTGTAGTCAAGAAAACTCAGGAGGTTCAGTAGTCTGCCCAAAGTGTCACAGATATTTTATGCTAGAGCCTAAGCAAGAAATCAGATCTCCAAGTTCCTTACCTGGAACTCTTTACCACAATTATAGAGAAATATATAGCTTGGTCTTTTGAGCAACTGAAATCAAACTAAACTAGTTATCACAGAATTATTGAAAAACTGAAGACTTTATTTGTTCAATAATGAAGGAAAATGTTGCAACAAATACTATTTTTTCTATTTGAATTTTCCATTGCTGTCTAAATTTAGTACCTGATAGCAACTTAAGGGTGATTAATCTATTCTTTAAAAAATCAAAATAATTTCTGTTAGTTTCATAATTAATTATGTAAAAATCTAGTGGTGATAACTTGTTACAATATTTCTAAGAAATACCTATAAATATTGTAATATATGTGACTTACGTTCTCACTCTGTAATCGCTTTACATTTGCAGTTGACACATTTTAATAGTTTTATTGTTGTTCAGTCTCTAAGTCATGTCCAACTCCTTGCAACCCCCATGGACTGCAGCATGCCAGGCTGCTCTGTCCTCCACTGTCTCCCAGAGTTTGCTCAACTTCATGTCCACTGAGTCAGTGATGCCATCCAACCATCGGATCCTCTGTCATCCCCTCCTCCTTTTGCCTTCAATCTTTCCCAGCCTCAAGGTCTTTTCCAATTAGTCAGCTCTTTGCATTAGGTGGCCAAAGTATTGGAACTTCATCTTCAGTATCAGTCCTTCCAACAAATATTCAGAGTTGTTTTCCTCTAGGATTGACCAGTTTGATCTCCTTGCTGTGCAAGGGACTCTCAAGAGTCTTCTCCAGCACCACAATTTGAAAACATCAGTTCTTCAGCACTCAGCCTTCTTCACAGTCCAACTCTCACAGCCATACATAACTATTGGAAAAACCATAGCTTTGACTATGTGAACCTTTGTCAGCAGAGTGATGCCTCTGTTTTTTAATATGCTGTCTAGGTTTGTCATAGCTTTCCCTCCAAGGAGCACGTCTTTTTAATCATATGTTAAACCCATTATTCTGTCTTAAAATGTAATTATGCTAATGAAACACATAAATAAATATCTTTCTTCCAGAGGAACTTTGCAATTCAAGACAGCATTTACATATCACACACACACATACACACATTTCCCTGACTTCCCTGAAGAAAGAACATTTATAAGTTAAGAGGTCTATTTTGTCAAATGGGATGCTCACACTGCTGCACCAGGACTTTCTGATGTTTTAGTCAGGTCCACAATGGTCAGATCTACATCAGCATTTTGGGATATTGGTGTATTTCAAGATCCCATGTACTTGTACTCTTAGTCAAGATTCACTGCCATCCCATTAGAAGCTTAATACAAGTTCAGAAAACAAGGCCAATGTAACTAAAAAGAGATTGTCATAGGCTTCATTTTTTCCCCTGTAGTAGGGAAGCTTTGTAATAACTAGCTCAGAATATGATTTCTGATTCTAAGATCCAACTGGAAAGTTTCAAGAAATATTTATAGTATCTCAAGGAATAATTGAGTCATGTTGACCCTCTGGTCACTGTCTTCTCAGAACAAAGATTCTCAAAATTACATATTGGAAAAAGAAAGAAGCACATAGATGTGATGGCCACTGGAAACTGTATTAGGCCACATGATACTTATGAAATTTCCCTTGGGTAATCAAGAGGTATCTATGGTTTGGTAGATTTTGAACAATAATTTCTAAATGTATGTTTTGTGAAGTTCACCATGTTTTCAGGTCCCAGATAGAAAGAGTGACTGAATTGTGTTCCCCTGTAATTCATATTTTGCAGCCCTAGCATCCAGTGTGACTGTTTGGAGATAAGGCTTTTTAGGAGTTCAGTTCAGTTCAATTCAGTCGCTCAGTTGTGTCCGACTCGTTGTGACCCCATGAATCGCAGCACGCCAGGCCTCCCTGTCCATCACCATCTCCCAGAGTTCACTCAAACTCATGTCCATCGAGTCAGTGATGCCATCCAGCCATCTCATCCTCTGTCGTCCCCTTCTTCTCCTGCCCCCAATCCCTCCCAACATCAGAGTCTTTTCCAATGAGTCAACTCTTTGCATGAAGTGACCAAAGTACTGAAGTTTCAGCTTTAGCATCATTCCTTCCAAAGAACACCCAGGACTGATCTCCTTTAGGATGGACTGGTTGGATCTCCTTGCAGTCCAAGGGACTCTCAAGAGTCTTCTCCAACACCACAGTTCAAAAGCATCAATTCTTCAGTGCTCAGCTTTCTTCACAGTCCAACTCTCACATCCATACATGACTACTGGAAAAACAGTAGCCTTTTAGGAGTTAATAAGGTTAAATGAGGCTTTCCCAGGTGGCGCTAATGGTAAAGAACTCTCCTGCCAACCAGGAGACATAAGAGATGTGGGTTCCAAGGGACTCTCAAGAGTATTCTCCAACACCACAGTTCAAAAGCATCAATTCTTCAGTGCTCAGCTTTCTTCACAGTCCAACTCTCACATCCATACATGACTACTGGAAAAACAGTAGCCTTTTAGGAGTTAATAAGGTTAAATGAGGCTTTCCCAGGTGGCGCTAATGGTAAAGAACTCTCCTGCCAACCAGGAGACATAAGAGATGTGGGTTCAATCCCTAGGTTGGGACGATCCCCAGGATGGCAACAATCCCCAGGACATGGCAACCCACTCCAGTATTCTTGCTTGGAGAATCCCATGGACAGAGGAGCCTGCTGGGTTATAGTCCATAGGGTCACAGAGAGTCAGACATGACTGAAGCAACTTAGCATGATTAAGTAAGATAATAAGGGAGGGGTCCTAATCCAGTAGGATTAGTGAAGTTATAAGAAGAGAAAGAGAGAGAGGTCTCTCCCCAGGTGCATGTACCCTGAAAAGCCCATGTGAGCACACAGTAAGAAGGCAGCCACATAAAAGTCAGGAAGAGAGATCTCACCAGAGCTTGACTGTGCTGGCGCTATGACCTCAAACTTGTAGCATCCAGAAATGTAAGAAAATAAATTTCTGTAGTTAAAGCCAAAAATCTATGGCATTTTTTTATGGCTGCCAAAGCTAAGAAGTACCACCCAGATGAAATGGAGACACTGGAGTGCTGTGAAGAAGCTCACATTATGTACAGTACATACCTCAAGACTAGAGTTAAAGCAGAATTTGGATCAGAATAAAGACAAGACTGATACAATAGATGGAGCAGAGTCACCAACTAAATAAGACTGAACCAGGATTTAGTTTAGTAAGGAAGAGTTTAGATTTTGGACTTAAACTGAGGCAACTTTTTCTCTACATTCTACATGGTCCAAGAGTTTAAGGTTACTTAACTACCACATTTTAATTCTGGTACTTCAAAACTAATCCTAAAGTGGAGATAATAAGGCTTTATCACATAGCCATATGGAAAAATGATTACTGTAAAATAATAATAAACAGGACCTTCCAGTTGGGCTCAGGGGGTAAAGAATCCACCTACACTGCAAGAGATGTGGGTTCAGTCCCTGGGTCGGGAGGATATCCTGAAGGAGGGGATGGCAACCCACTCTAGTATTCTTGCCTGGAGAATCCCATGGACAGAGGAGAGACCTCAATTGAATAGAGTTGGGAGATCAGAGGGGGTGCGCTCATACCTTGCAACCATAGCAGAGCCACAGGAAGAAGAAAAACTCCTTTTCTGACAAGGACTGAGCCAATGAAAAACAATGGACTCTCTGTTACTGCAGCCCTCCCAACTTCCTTTTCCTCTGTGTATAAGCATTCTCATTCCCTTGCTGTCAGGAGAACTTGCATGTGGCTTGCAATGGTTGCAGACCCTGAATTGCAATTTTCTGCTGATCCTGAATAAGCCCATCTTTGTTACAGCCTATTAGTTTCAGGTCGACATTAGTATTTGGCACAGTGTCACAAGAGTCAGGCACAACTGAGCGGCTACACAACAACAGACACGTGTTAACATCTCAGAGAACTGTAGCCATGTATAGCAGCCAAAGCCAGAGAAGTTGGAGTCTGAACTAGTTTACATTCATTTTTCAAGTGAAGTCGCTCAGTCGTGTCCGACTCTTTGCGACCGCATGGACTGTAGCCCACCAGGCTCCTCCCTCCATNAGGTCGACATTAGTATTTGGCACAGTGTCACAAGAGTCAGGCACAACTGAGCGGCTACACAACAACAGACACGTGTTAACATCTCAGAGAACTGTAGCCATGTATAGCAGCCAAAGCCAGAGAAGTTGGAGTCTGAACTAGTTTACATTCATTTTTCAAGTGAAGTCGCTCAGTCGTGTCCGACTCTTTGCGACCGCATGGACTGTAGCCCACCAGGCTCCTCCCTCCATAGTATTTTCCAGGCAAGAGTACTGGAGTGGATTGCCATTTCCTTCTCCAGGGGATCTTCCCGAGCCAGGATTCGAACCCAGGTCTCCCGCATTCCAGGCAGACGCTTTAACCTCTGAGCCACCAGGGAAGCTCCATTTTTCAAGCCCCAAATGTTAATTACCTACTTACTATCTGCCGGGCTCTATTATAGGTGCTGGAGGTAAAGCAGTGAGCAAAACAAAAACAAAACAAAATCTACCTTCATGAAGCTTACATCCTAGAGAGACTTAGGAGTCTTAAGTCAAGACAAGATCCTGGGGTTGGTAGACTCCTAACTCCCCAGCCATATCCCCTATCCAAAAAGGTCTTGTTCTGGGCAACTCACACGTCCTTGGGAATGGCTAAATATATGCTTAAAAAAAAAAAAAAGTGTGCTGTCAAGTAGCTTGTCACATATATGGCAAATTTTACTCATTTATTTTTTAAGCATGTATGGAGGACTCTTGTTTGACATAGCATTTTTAATTACTCCTATTCTCTAAGAGCCTTACTTCTCTTCATCCCTTTCCTCTAGAGAGATAGACTTTATATAAAGATAGCTCTCTTATCCTAAAAAGAAGTATACCTTAATCTATCCATTGTCCAGTAATGTTTAATTGATTTTCCTGAATCTTGCATGGAAAATATTTCAGCCTGAAAAAAAGGAAAACATATCTTAAATTGGGAAGCTAAAGCTTCTCAACAATGCCCTTTCAAAGGGATCCCTTCCTGTCACCAGCTCCATTTCTTAGTATTTGTGGACATCTGTTTAGGACCATCGGGTAACCTCCTAGGGTTGGGGGGTGGGGGTTGTTCTCACTTTTCCAGTTACCATTCATCTTCCCCGCCTTGATTCTGAAGGCAACTAAAATGCCTGGATTCTTGCTGCATAAATAATTGCAGAGTAGATTTTGTTTGGATTGGGAGCCATTTGCCATGTTATCTGTTGTGGTTGTCATTTTGTCATCTATCATGAGGGCTGATCTGTAAATGGACTTGGTTATGATTCATAAACTGTTTTTCACATCTAAACATCCATTCTCCTAGACACATTTCTACAGTTAACAGTATAACAAAATATGTTGTGCTTTTGTTGCTTTGGAAATATACCTTATTTTCATTATTTTGAGGTAACCTGACTTCATGTATATACAATCCAAAATCAAAATAGCTAAAAGAAGCACAGGTATCAGCTGCCTATTGTTGTATGCTTAAATAAAAGAAAGGGAAAAGTAAGAGTTAACTGTTTTGGCAAAATGCCAATGAATATGCAGTTGTGGTAAATAAATAACCTCTAGATACAATGCTGAAAGCAAACTGGACTTA
This sequence comes from Oreotragus oreotragus, assembly GCA_006410675.1. Taxonomy (NCBI): domain Eukaryota; kingdom Metazoa; phylum Chordata; class Mammalia; order Artiodactyla; family Bovidae; genus Oreotragus; species Oreotragus oreotragus. Next base: position 173,456 of record SJYX01001532.1, read on the forward strand.
TTCCAATTTTCTTTTTCATGTTTAAATAAAGTTTAGGGTTTCTTTTTTCCTTCCTATAGAAATGCATAAATGCATCAGTTTTGCCCACATACAGAAGACTATTCTTACTTCAGTAAATTTCCTTCTTTTGGTTTATCATGTGGATCATGGAAAAGCATGATTTTATGGAGTCTGTTGCTTTTAAATTAAGAATGTCAAATAAATACAGCCTTTCAAAGAGCAAAAAGCTTTACCAAGAGTAATTCTTCTATTACAAACTAGAACACCTCTCACAAGACTAACTCCTTTGTTAGTAAGATAAATTCCAGAAATGGATTTCAGAGTAAAGACATCAGTGTTTGTTTTTATTCCTGTGAAACCAATAAAGTGCTGACAAAGAGAGCTATAATGTGCCACCATAGTTTAGAAATAAGGTACATTTCAGAGTGTTCTTTATTGCCTTTTGAGGATTGAATATTGCTACCTTTAGCTACGCGACCATACAACACGCTGTTTTAGAAAACAGTAGCCTGGACGCTCAGCTCCCATTTGAGCCCCACCTGAATATTATATACACTCCTTTAAAATGTCAGATGTTTGGAGTGGTTATAATACTGTGTCATTATGATCCCACAGGTTTAAGTCTGAAATACACTCAACTTAAAAGAATAAAAATATATGTTTTTCCATTTCTTTTTATGCCATTCTATTTCCTATAAAATTGCAAGCCTATTCAAAAGGCCTATTTCAAGTGTATTCTTTTAGATAATAAATGCAAACATTATTTTGATACATACTTCCTTGAATCTGAATGTGAAAATCTGTAATACTTCACATTCAAACTATAATAGAATCACGTTCCAGTTCTAAGGACAGCAGGGGAAATGGGTAGGGAAATATAGCATAACTTTCAAGCCCTAGTGAAATGCCTCCTTGGTTGTGAGATACACGCAGATGGGCACAGGCGACTGAAACAAGAAATGGGAAGGGAGTTTGTCACTAAATCACTGAACAGTAAAAGCTTTAGAGCAGGATTCTCAGCTCTGGGTGCACAAGGGAATCCTTGGGGACCACACCAGTTCTTGAGAGTGACTAGCATCTAAGTTAAGACCATAGAGCAGATAGGTATGTAGGACATAAAAATAGATTTATACCCAAGAGCCTTCCTCTGTGCCTTTTCAAAAACTTATAAATGTTCAACGATTATATCTTCCTTTGTTTTGGGAGGTGGCATGGGATGGGAATGTAGATGTTTTATCATTTACCCTGGATAGGCATCCACTGAATGTTTTGTTGCCCATTCAACTCCATTTCTAGCCGCAGCCCTTTAGCTTTAGTTGAAGGTGACAAGCATGTATGTTAACAGTCTGTGTGAATGCAAAACTCTTGTGAAAAGCAAGACTGGCTCTTTCCAAAATGTTCTCTTGGTTCTGATTAAAAATCTGTTTCCACAAATGCTACAAGTGTCTTTTTCTTGCAACATATCCATTTATATTTTCAACAGCATTTGTTGGTCTTTCTTTAAAAAGTTCTTCATTCAAGGACCACATTGCAACCAAAGATCTTTTATGTATAATTTTGTAGATGATAGACATTTGAAATTACTGTGGCAGGTGTTTTCACATTGTTTCTGCTGATCCGATAAAAAGCATAGTNTTCAACAGCATTTGTTGGTCTTTCTTTAAAAAGTTCTTCATTCAAGGACCACATTGCAACCAAAGATCTTTTATGTATAATTTTGTAGATGATAGACATTTGAAATTACTGTGGCAGGTGTTTTCACATTGTTTCTGCTGATCCGATAAAAAGCATAGTGCCAGAAAACAGCATGAAGAGCATAAATTCCTCAGAATCAATTTGAAGCACCCTTTTGAAATAAGAATTGCTATAAAGAAGCGTTCTGGAACGAAGTAAGGATGGAATGAACAGTCTTTGAGGTAAAAATACAGTTCTGTAAAACAAACGTATTTCTTTGATGGAGACTACATATACTGTGTTTTAATTTATTTATCATTATTACTGTTAAGATTTTTTTCTGCCACCATCTACATTATGGCCCCAGGAAGCCTAGAGGAGAGCCAGTAGAAACAACTCCATGTGTGTTTCTGGCAAACTACTTCAATATACTTCATTATAAGTCTTAGAATAAGAGTTTATAAAGAGGTTTAGAAACACTGAAGGCTGAAGACTAAAAAATTCAGAGAAAGAATCTCTTATACATGATGGCCTATCTGTGCCAGCATTAATCTGTAAAACCAGTGGCAGCTGTATTAAGTAATTTATGTGGAAACAAAAATCATTTTTATATTACTTATGCTGCAGACAATAACATCTCATAGGCTCATCACATTTTTAATCTTGACTTCAGGAAAGTCCTGCTGTGGCAATTTTTAAAAGAAGAGTTCCACTTATCTCTTTCCAAGTAGCTCCTTCTCTTCCTTCTGTGTCCTTCCCCCCATAACCACCCTCCCCAACCCAACTTCACCCACCCTCCCACTTCATAAAGGTGTTTATGAAGTATGGAAGCAGTTCTGTCTTGCTGTTGTTCTGAGTACCCTTAATAAATGCCTCCTATACTTCAGAAGTGTCTGAGGAGGTCAACTAATACAATATCACTTTGATTGCTTATTTGAATTTTGGATGAGGAGAACTCTGAACTGATTCCCTGAATTTGTCATAATCCTAATTTAGTTATCCACAGCTCTGTCATTAAATTTAAGGCCTTTCAAGAGTATGTTTGTTATTACAGGTCTTAATATCTAATAACAATGTCCAGAAGATGTCCTCTTCTCCATCTCTACTTTGCTGACTCACTAATGGGTATTGGTCTCAAATTTTCTTCTTTTATTTCCAGTTAAAGGTTATACTAACAGAGTGATAGAAAAGTAAGACCTTCACCTTTTTCAGATATTATACATTAATCTTCATAAATCTTTTCTCCCCCTTTCCAGTCTACCATTTTACCATTAGAAGTCTGTATATTAAACTGAAACCCAAAAAATGGCATTTCAGAACTTAACATCCTTCAATGGCTATTATCCACCTTGCACTTTCATAATAGAGAAAGGTGATATGAGAAAATCTTGAACTAAAATGTTAAACTCATCCCAGCTAAATCAAATAATCAATGGGAACAATAATATTAAGATATGCCAACTGAAATGAGTTAATATACTTTGGTAAAAGTGGTTATATTTAATAGTTTGTATTGCTACCAAAAGGAAAAAAAAAATCATTGCTTATATATGAACTTTTCACTCAAATTATTCACTAATCTGTTTAACAAAGTGTTTGAGAACATTGAGAATATTCCAAGCACTTGTCTAAGAAGTACAGATTTAACGGTAAATAAGATAGGCATAAGATAGATAACAGTAAATAAGCTTCATGGTGCTTACAGTCTGAAAATAAAGAGACAACAGCATCTGTGTGACAGGCACTTGGATTGGAGAGAACAGGTTCTACAGGCTCTAGGGAAAGGACATCGAGGGAGAGAATAGTCAGAGAGATCTTCCTGAGGGAAGTCACATCCAAGCTGAGGTTGAAAAGAAGAGGAGACATTAATCAACCTGATTGTGATAGTGATCTAGGCAGAGGATGAAGACCTAATGTAATCAAGGAACTGGAAAAAGCCCTGGATGAATGAATGAGCAAGGGCACAGTGGAGTGGGGACAGATGAGCTTGAAGAGCAGCCAGGACCCCACCCTGTAGGGTCACAGTCAGAGGGACACAGGATGGGAGGCAGTTTGCTGATTGGAGGTACCTGCGGGTATCCCAGTGAGGTTGCAATAGGCAGAGCCTGCATTGCAAAAAAAATACAGGATGATTTGGCTTTGAAATTTATAATTTAGTAGGTAACTATGAAGAAGTAGTTGAATTTCTTGAAGTTTCCTGGCTAGTTTTCTAGAAAATTCCTTAACTTCTCTTCTGCTACTTTTATTTCACCGAATTACTATAACTGTAGCTCTGTTTCTCAAAAAATTTCAGTATTCTATGCTTAAAGCATTTTATTGATGAATTAAAGTTTTCCTATTCTAATTGCTCACCTTTAATTACTTTGCACTTTTTTCAACAAGAAATTTATATAACTAAAAATGTTGTGTCCTTTCATGAAGAAGCACGAAAATAGAAAATGCAACAGTCTCTAGTGTTATACTGAGAGTCGATTCCGTGGAAGTTTAATTCCCCATGCTTGTCAAAAGTTGTTAAAACAGTGCTTGCCTTTTTTGAATATAAAATGTGGGCAGACATGTACTAATATATCAAAAAATGACACTTTGTCAAAGAGGGCTTTCATGGGAAATGTTCTGAATAAAATGTTTTCTTTTTAAAAGAACCCAACCTGTTTAACATTCCAAAGCAAACACAAAAGAACACAAAATGCCTGAACTTACTGCCAGTCACAACAGTCAGCTTCATTTACTCTTTAATACTTTTTTTTTAATATTCCAAAAAATTGTTCCCCAAAAAACTATCAGTTTTATTCCATGATAACCCTGGTTTGAAGTAAAATAAAAGTAGCTCTGACCCTCCTCAAAATGGATTCTTTTCAGAATTACTAGCACTTCTAATAGTATAAAGATGATATGGTTGGCTATGTCTACCGTTAGACTCAGTGTAATTATATGTGAAGCAACAATTCCCTTATCTATTAGGAACACTTGCTGCAGCAAACTGCATTTCACTGTCTGGCAGATGAAATATTGAATTAAAATCTCAAACTAGTTTCTCAAGTTTTTTTTCCCACAGTCATTTAAAAATCTTTTAGCCTAGGGGAAGATGGTAGCCAGAAAATAATGGGAAACAGATGGTATTTAAAGGTTTGAGCAAGATGAACAAAGCAGATGTGTTAATATCTTCCTAGTCCTCAAATTGTCCCTCTCCATTGTGATTACTTTGAGACAGTTCTAATCCTTTGAACCTTCTGAAGATGTTCAGAGTTAAGATAATGGTTGATAGTTGAAATGTTAAATGGTAAATCAATACATAATTGTCTTTGATCACAATCTCATATTAACTTATCTAAACAGGATAGATAGTTTTTATATGTTACCTACATTCTTTGCAGAGAATGCACCCAAATCTAGCTCTTGATTAATAATATGTATTATTCATTGTTTAGGGAACCAGGGAGAAGGACTGAAAGAAATAGAAGCAGATGCCAGTTGAGGTAATTGAGATACATTTTAACTTGAAGGAATATTGGAATGCCATATAATAGTATTAGTGTGAAAAGATGAGAAATATTCTATACAATTTTATTTGATGTGTATAGCCTGCTCTGAATTAAATTCCTAAAATGTCAGGATGAGAGAGAAGGATGCAGATGGTTTGAACTAATGTTAGAAAATTGTAGAAATAGATTCCTCCAACTATAAGCATTCACTGGAAAGCAGAAGGCCCAGGTTTTAATAAAATATTAGAAAAGTCTGCATATATTGGTATGAGAATATATTAATATTGGGAACAACAGATGTATTTTTGCTTAGGAAGTTAATTATATGCCATATGTATAAAAGAAACATCAATGGCATATCAAAATTTAATTCTACTACGTTAGCCATGCCAGAGACCCCTCAGTCATACCTAATATAAGTGACTCACTATGGGTTCACAGCTGAAACCAACAAAAGATGCAGACTGATTCTGACTTCTTTTGTATCAAAATTTTATAATACTTTTTGAGCTATTTTATGTTAATTTCAAAATAGATGAAGCAGTAACACTGAGGTTTAGCTAATTATGTTTAAATTAAATATCAGCATTTACAATAACAAGACTTGGGCAAGTAATCATTAAAAGTGGAAATGGTAACTTTAGATTTATCACTCTAAAACCACTTGTATCACATTTTTAATGAATTCTTTCCTCTACTTCAATGGAAGATAAAATATTTCTCCCCAAAGTGGCTGCTAATAAAAGATAACCCTATCTTGGGTCACAGTTGTCAATGTGATATCGAATCAGAGCAAAAATATATATTTACATGCAAAAGTGTAGTTACTGTTTGCTAAACCATTTTCAACTTGACCTATATTTTAGTTCTATAAATGCCTAAGAAAAATCTCTAATAATTGTAGTAACATTTATTACTGAAAAAGAAAATGGATATATTTTGGTGGTTTTGTTTTTTTTTTTACAGTTTTTATACATGAGACTCTGATGAAAAAAATCTAAATAATTTTGTGATTTAATTTTTAATTAACATGGTATATAACAATTTCAATTGCAGTTGGATGTGAGGAATAACACTTTGAATAGCTTCAGTTTGTAAATATTTAGACTTCAAACTTTATATTTGTAAAAATATACAAATGTATTGATATAATCAGATTTGTATATAAAAATGTACNAACATGGTATATAACAATTTCAATTGCAGTTGGATGTGAGGAATAACACTTTGAATAGCTTCAGTTTGTAAATATTTAGACTTCAAACTTTATATTTGTAAAAATATACAAATGTATTGATATAATCAGATTTGTATATAAAAATGTACATTTAAACAAATCATTAGCTAATTCTTTTTCTTACATTTCAGTCTTTATGTTTCCTTTAATTATAATTGATTTATAATATTATTGGAGAAGGAAATGGCAACCCACTCCAGCATTCTTGCCTGGAAAATCCCATGGGCTGAGGAGCCTTGCAGGCTACAGTCCATGGGGTTGCAAAGAGTCAAACACAACTGAGCAACTAATACTTTATAATATTATGTTAGTTTCAGGAATATGACATAGTGATTCAATATTTTTATAGGTCATACTCCATTTAAGGTTATTATAAAATATTGGCTATATTCTCTGTGCTGTACAATATATCCTTGTATCATTTATTTTATACATAGTAACTTGTACCTCTTAATCTACCCCTTCTTGCCCCTTTCCCACTGGCAACCACTAGATTTCTATATCCATAAGTCTGTGTCTGCTTGCTATATTCATTCCTTTTATTTGTTTATATTCCACATATAAGTGATATTATGCAGTATTTATCTTTCTCTGTCTCACTTATTTCACTAAGCCTGGATTGACTGCCAGATCGATCCATGTTATTGCAAATGGCAAATTTTCATTCTTTTTTTGTGGTTGAGTAATGTTTCAGTGTGTGTGTGTGTGTGTGTGTGTACCACACCTTCTTTATCCATTCTTCTGCTAATGAACACTTAGATTGCTTTTGTATCCTGGCTACTATAAATATATAATGCTGCTATATAAGGGTGCATATATCTTTTCAAATTAGCATTTTTGTCTTCTTCATTTATATATCCAGTAATGGAATTACTGGATCATGTCGAAGTTCTATTTTTGGTTTTTTGGGGGAACCTCCATAATGTTTTCCATAAAGGCTGTACCAGTTTACATTCCACCAACAGTTTAGGGTTCCCTTTTCTCCACATTGGCTGGCTCTTTCAGTACAATATAATGATCATTTAGCACATTTACCCTTATCTGGTCCCATTACTTCATGGAAAATAGATGGGGAGACAGTGGAAACAGTGGCTGACTTTATTTTGGGGGGCTCCAAAATCACTGCAGATGGTGATTGCAGCCATGAAATTAAAAGATGCTTACTCCTTGAAAGGAAAGTTATGACCAAGCTAGATAGTATATTCAAAAGCAGAGACATTACTTTGCCAACAAAGGTCCGTCTAGTCAAGGCTATGGTTTTTCCTGTGGTCATGTATGGATGTGAGAGTTGGACTGTGAAGAAGGCTGAGCGCCAAAGAATTGATGCTTTTGAACTGTGGTGTTGGAGAAGACTCTTGAGAGTCCCTTGGACTGCAAGGAGATCCAACCAGTCCATTCTGAAGGAGATCAGCCCTGGGATTTCTTTGGAAGGAATGATGCTAAAGCTGAAACTCCAGTACTTTGGCCACCTCATGCAAAGAGTTGACTCACTGGAAAAGACTCTGATGCTGGGAGGGATTGGGGGCAGGAGGAGAAGGGGACGACAGAGGATAAGATGGCTGGATGGCATCACTGACTCGATGGACGTGAGTCTGATTAAACTCCAGGAGTTGGTGATGGACAGGGAGGCCTGGCTTGCTTTGATTCATGGGGTCGCAAAGAGTTGGACACGACCGAGCGACTGAACTGAACTGAACTGAACCCTGATACATTGTAAGTGCTTAATAAATGTTTGTAAATTGAGTGAATAAATATATTGATATATTTTAGAAAACATCTTTTAGGACTTCCCTAGTGGTCCAGTGGTTAAGACTCTGCACTTCCAATGTAGTGCGCATAGGTTTGATCCCTGGTTGGAAAAGTAGGATCCTATATGCCGTGCAGTGCAGCCAAAAAAATAGCTACAAGATTCTCTTTTAAATTCATTTATTGGTATATTTTGCCTTCTTCTTTCACCTACTCAGTTAGAATAGCTGATAAAGTTGAAGTGCATCTACTTACATCTTTGAAGGCAGTATGTTTTTTCTATTATCTATTGCTTTTCTGTGTTCTGGAATTAGTATAAATGTTAAGGATCTAAAAGAGAGCAGGGCCTTTGCTGACTGAGACAGGATGATTTAAATGCAAGTTAGCTCATTTTGTTCCTTGTACTAAGTACCTGCAATTACTGATTGTCACATTTTCCTTCAATTGTAAAAACTGAACTAATTGAAGGTACTACCCTTAGGGGACGAACTCTACAGTGTAATGAATGTTGAGTGCCCTCTTGAGTTTAGCATGTTAATTATTCATAATTATAATGATTTCTGTTTATTTGGGAACTTTAGAAATCTGGTTTATCAAACAAATTTAGAAGTAGAGTAGTTGCGGTTTTGTTTTGTTTTATATTAAGATCTCAGCAGGTGTTTGAACATACTAAGAAGTTATGAGCAATGGAGCCAGTTTTGTTTTGTTTTGCTAATAAATGGATACTAGTGATGTGTGCCATGTCCTAAAATAGCTGAATGAACTTTTTTCTACTCACTTTCTGGTTTCTCCAGAACTATTTGGGTGATATTGGGATTGTGAAGGGAAACAATGACAAGGATTCAAGTAGAAAACTGGAAATAATGTATGAAAGTGTGTTAATCAGAGAAGAACTAGAGTAGATTTAGTAGCTGGCTACTAGCCAAGTATATAAAATTTTAAAGTCTCCCTTTCCTTGAAAGAGGGCTGTATGTGTGTGTGCTTTGCACTCTTAAGTATATTTGCATCCAATGGACCCACGTAAAAGATGGATATTCTGGCTATTTTGGACTAAAATAATCTACGTCTACTATTACCAAATACATATTATGATAATGATATGTTAGGACTGGGCTCCTACAGTCTATTTAGACTTCATACTCATTCTCAATAATAGCCTGAAATGGCAATAAACTATTGCTTTTTAAAGAGGAGTTTGGCATCACAAGTCTGTTTCATTGCAATCTCTTTTCATTTTCCCATCACTGTCTTCTTTCATTTATCCCATACAACAGTTTAGAGCCAAACATGTACTCTGCATGTCTACTCAAGTCTCCTGGTAATCTATCAATGTATCCAACTTAGGAAGAAGCAGCAATTGCTTAATATATTCAAGTAGCAGCAATGGTAAGAATGACTGATGGCTGATCATCATATGGTTGTAAAAAGATCAGTTGAGATATACAACATATAGCATTTTTAAAAAGAATATTTAGCCACCATCAACCTAAAATCCACAGAAGCCAGATCAGAAACAAGAACATTAAGTGAAAGTACATGTGGGTAGCCCCCAATTTACAAGTGCATCTCTGATCAAAGGGAACTAGCAATTGCATATTCCAGGGTCAGGCTCAAATACGAGCCCTGTTCTTCATCAGTACATCATTTAATAAAAAGACTGGAAGTACTGTTTTTAAAAAATGAAATTTTCTGATCATACCTAATATACTTCTTCCAACACTGAGTTTTTAACCACAGGTAAGGAGCAGAGAAAGAAAAAAGATTAACTGGAAGATCACTCTGCCTCTGTCTCTACCCTTAGGTACTAACAGAGTGAGGGACAGGCCAAAAGCACAGCAGTAGGTGTGGAGAGGCCATGGAATATCCCCCAACCAGATAATCATCGCTGGAGTAACTGGAAGCATCTGAATGTAGGTATGTGTACCCAGGGCTTCTGCTCGCTCCTGCAATCCATTGTCTAGCTTTCCCATCCATCGTACACCTGCTGTCTCATCAGCCTTTTGAAAGCACTACTTGGCAGGACTTGGGTGTTCCCACACATGTGCACAGCCACTCAGAAAAGCAGGGTGGCTCTTCAGTGGGAGGTCCTGTCTCCTCTCTAGGCTTTTAAAGTATTCTACAAAATGACTTTCAACTGCTTCCTGATTCTGTATTCTCAGCATTCCCATATAGAAACCTTCTTTCCCACTGACGCTGAGCCTTGGTTCCTGAGCACAAAAGGCCTTTGTCTTTGCTAAACCACCATCTGAAATAAATTCCCCCAGATCCTCTCTGCTGGTTTTAATTCTGTTTTCCCTCTAGGACCTAAGTCAACTCTTATCTACATGGGAACATCTTGCTGACTCCCCATCCCAATTATTTCCTTCCTTTCAAACATCTGTAGGCCTAAAAGTCATACCTCTGTGTGGCATACAACTTGTATCATGTATTACTGTTTCCTTCTTCAAGTATTTATCCTCTGTCCTCAGTGTAGCTGTTTATTTCTGGAGAGGCAAAATCTGTTGCATTTTGTACCAGAGACCAGGACCAGCAGAAATGGACTTATAGAGAGTTACTGTGATGGAGTAAGGCAACCAAAAGGAGTAGTCAAGAGCCTAGACTGCCTGAGTTTGAGTTCCTGCTCACTCAAATACTCACTGTGTGACCTTGGCAAGATTAAAAAAAAAAAAAAAAAACTTTCTATGTCTTCATTTTCTCATCTCCAAAATAGAAATAATAGTAATATACCCATCTCCTTAAGTTGTAAAGTTTCAATGACCTAATAAAGAAAATCTTAGAATAGTGTCTAATACTTATCAAACACTCAAAAAAGCATTACTTCTTTATTAGTATATATAATAATAGTTCATCTCATTTAATTTCTCAGTAATACTAGCAGATAGATGGCATGATTCATATTCTAAAAACTGGAAACCTTGTGACCCTTAGCAGTCAGGTTACTACCTAGATTGAGAGAAGCAGCAGAATAAGAACCAAGAGTTAGATCCGAAACCCTTGGCTATTTTTCCATCTGTTTCACACAGGTGCCTGGGGACTAGTTCATACTGATGATACAAAATTTATTCTTCTCTCTTCTTATAGTTTAAGCCATATTCTACTCAACAAGTTTGTCTAGTGCAAGGCACTGAAGAAGAAAGATGGGGAAAATGTGAAGTGGCTATTCCTACTCTAGGATGTTTTTTACAATCCAGATGATTCAAATGATGAAGCAAAGCAGAAACATCTAACACATTTTTTGAACTTTTCATGTCTAGATTCCTTATAAAATTGGCTCTTCCATGGTCCCTCCCTCACCCCATGTAATAAAGTAGGTTGGATATGGTATCATTGCCTACAAAAATAACACTTTGGGGTTTGGTGGAATGTACTACTTAAGAGTAAACTATAAAATTTGTGAATTTTAAAATTGTTTTAGTTTAATTGAAATTATTTTGAAGAATTTACAGAGAGCTCTGTTAAACTTGGCAGACTAGCCTCTCTTGGAGTCTCTCTATTTTCTAGGAAGTTATCAACAAGTCTTGTTCTTCTCACTGCCAAAATTCCTTCGCGGCTGTTACTTCAAGAGTAACAGAGCACTATAGCACTTAGCTCTGTGCTAGCATGTAGTAGATGACTGATAAATCTTTGGTTAAGTTGAATCTTGTCACCCTACTGACAAGAAAGCTAAAATTCAGAGTTTAACTTATTGTAAAAACCGCACAGCTGGCACGGAAGAATTTCCAACACAAGTCTAAAGAACCAAGCAAATGAGAGCATAGTAATGGCCGTGAAGCAAGGGCTCAGTTCAGAGTGATGAGGCGAGGACTAGGTTTTGACACCAAATCATAGAACCTCTTCATGCCTCGGTTTCTTCATCCCATGACACTGTTAGGAGGATCAAAATATTTGAAATTATCACTGACATTATAGACATATAGTACTGAAACGGTGGAGAAATCCCCAAAGGCTTTGAAATTCCTAGTGGGTGATGGGAGGAAGATAGAAACACTGAAAGGAAGCAAAGGCCAAACATGAAGAAATAAGCGTGCATGTGGAGGGACTCTGGGAGCAGATCTAGAAAAGATGACTCCGGTGCCAATGCTGACCCAACGCGGTTCAGTTACCAGTTACCAAGTGGCAGGTGTTGTTTCAGTTCTAAGTCATGTCCAGCTCTTTTGCAACCTCATGGGCGTAACCCACCAGGCTCCTCTGTGCATAGGATTTCCCAGGCAAGGATACTGCAGTGAGTTGCCATGTCCTTTTTCAGAAGCTCTTCCCCATCCAGGTATTGAACCCGTGTCTCCTGCATTAGCGGGAAGTTTCCTTACCCCTGAGCCACCAGAGAAACCCTCCAAGTGTCAGTTACCATACAGTGGCCATAATCACCAGTCTAGGAACTAGACACCCGCATGCAGCAGAGCAGTTATGTCCTAAAATGTAGGTACAGTGGCCATAATCACCAGTCTAAGAACTAGACACCCATATGCAGCAGAGCGGTCATGTCCTAAAATGTAGGTACAGTGGCCATAATCACCAGTCTAAGAACTAGACACCCATATGCAGCAGTCTGATTTCTAGTGGTTGTGTGGCAAGCTTCTTCTTTGGAGGATTAAGACTAATACTGTCCTTAAAACAGAAGCTTCAAAAAGTAAGTGCCCAGCTCCCATAGTACCTAAAGCATCCTGTAGGCCTTAATGGGATCCTGTCTGCTGCTTCTTGAAACAATCCCTTCAAAAGATTTTCAGAGGAATTAATGGCACTCAAGTTGTACCTGATATCTGCTTTTGACCTTGAAGACGTTGAAGAAAGTAAATGTATTTGATGAGTTATTAAGCATGTGTTTCAGTTATTGTGATAGTAAAAACAGCTCAGTTTTATAAGACTGTGAGGTGCTTTCCATTTCTGAACATTTAATTGCATGCTTACTGAGTTTAGACAACAAGTCATTAATCTCACATAATACATTTATTTAGATTTAAGAAAGTTACTCACATTTTTTCTATTCTTTTTTTTATATGCTATGTTCCAGAAAGCATCTGCCAGTTGTTTTTTTTTTTTATTACATTTTAATAGGTTAAAATGGAGAATAGCTAACCTAGCTGATACTTTCGGGGAAGGCAATGGCACCCCACCCCAGTACTCTTGCCTGGAAAATCCGATGGACGGAGTAGCCTGGTGGGCTGCAGTCCATGGGGTCGCTAACAGTCGGACAGACTGAGCGACTTCACTTTCACTTTTCTCTTTCATGCATTGGAGAAGGAAATGGCAACCCACTCCAGTATTCTTGCCTGGAGAATCCCAAGGATGGGGGAGTCTGGTGGGCTGCCGTCTATGGGGTCACACAGGGTCGGACACGACTGAAGTGACTTAGCAGCAGCAGCAGCAGCTGATACTTTGCATAGTATTCAAGAAGTCAAAGAGAAATTAATAAACCACTTTCATAAGTGTCTTTTGTGAAAGCCTACCTAGAGGAGACTTCCAAGAATACTGCTGATATGAAAAAGCTATGATGATAGAAACTATTCAGTTTCATCTGGCCAGTATCGACTGTCAAGTATTACTAAAACTCTAGGCCGATGATGATAACATATTGAACTTTTCTGAAATAACATCCTTAATATTTGCTATTTAGCATTATTGTTCCTTGTTAAGCATCTGATGGTTGAATGGGTAAAGATAATGATTTCAATAATACAGCAACAAATTGCTAATTTGGGGAATATTTTTAAGGTCTTAAGTTATAAAAGTATTTCATAAACTATAAGTCACTATAAGAATATTATTTTTAAAATAATTTCTCATAATTCCAAATTATGTTTTTCTGAAAAGTACCAGAATATAGCAGAGAAAAGTTTTTCTACCTCCATTTCTTAAAAAATATTCATACACATGGGTTCCTCAGTACATTGTAGGATGGTGCTCATTTCAGAGGAGACTCATGTGAATTATATTGTCTTCGATTCACAGGGGGCCTGCTGTATGCTAGACACTTTAAAATAGATTACTTTCATTTTAATGGCTGAGTATTACTCCATTGGGTATATGTACCACAGCTTTCTTATCCATTCATCTGCTGATGGACATCTAGGTTGTTTCCATGTCCTGGCTATTATAAACAGTGCTGC
>SJYX01001532.1:191692-265207 GCA_006410675.1 Oreotragus oreotragus
TCATCTGCTGATGGACATCTAGGTTGCTTCCATGTCCTGGCTATAATAAACAGTGCTGCAATGAACATTGGGGTACACATGTCTCTTTCAATTCTGGTTTCCTCAGTGTGTATGCTCAGTAGTGGGATTGCTGGGTCATAAGGCAGTTCTATTTCCAGTTTTTTAAGGAATCTCCACACTGTTCTTCATAGTGCTGTACTAGTTTGCATTCCCACCAACAGTGTAAGAGGGTTCCCTTTTCTCCACACTCTCTCCAGTTTTTATTGCTTGCAGACTTTTGGATCGCAGCCATTCTGACTGGTATGAAATGGTACCTCATTGTGGTTTTGATTTGCATTTCTCTGATAATGAGTGATGTTGAGCATCTTTTCATGTGTTCGTTAGCCATCTGTATGTCTTCTTTGGAGAAATGTCTGTTTAGTTCTTTGGCCCATTTTTTGATTGGATCATTTATTTTTCTGGAATTGAGCTGCAGGAGTTGCTTTTCTATTTTTGAGATTAGTTGTTTGTCAGTTGCTTCATTTGCTATTATTTTCTCCCATTCTGAAGACTGTCTTTTCACCCTGCTTATAGTTTCCTTTGTTGTGCAGAAGGTTTTAATTTTAATTAGGTCCCATTTGTTTATTTTTGCTTTTATTTCCAATATTCTGGGAGATGGGTCATAGAGGATCCTGCTTTGATTTATGTCGAAGAATATTTTGCCTATGTTCTTCTCTAGGAGTTTTATAGTTTCTGGTCTTACATTTAGAGGTTTAATCCATTTTGAATTTATTTTTGTGTGTGGTGTTAGAAAGTGTTCCAGTATCATTCTTTTACAAGTGGTTGCCC
Organism: Oreotragus oreotragus; assembly: GCA_006410675.1. Taxonomy (NCBI): domain Eukaryota; kingdom Metazoa; phylum Chordata; class Mammalia; order Artiodactyla; family Bovidae; genus Oreotragus; species Oreotragus oreotragus. The sequence goes on from SJYX01001532.1 coordinate 192,521, forward strand.
AGTTTTCCCAGCACCACTTGTTGAAGAGATTGTCTTTTCTCCACTGTAAATTCTTGCCTCATTTGTCAAAGATAAGGTATCCATAGGTGTGTGGATTTATCTCTGGGCTTTCTATTTTTTCCATTGGTCTATATTTCTGTCTTTGTGCGAGTAGCATAGTGTCTTGATGACTGTGGCTTTGTAGTGGAGCCTGAAATCAGGCAGGTTGATTCCTCCAGTGCCAGTCTTCTTTCTTTTTTCCATAGTGGCTGCACCAATTTACGTTCTCACCAACAGAGAACAAATATTTCCTTTTCTCAGCATCCTCACCAACACTTAATATTTGTTGTCTTTTTTGGTAATGACCATCTGACAGGTGTCTAGTGGTATCTCGATGGTTTAATTTGCGTTTTCCTGATGGTTAGGGATATTGAGCATCTTTTCATGTGTCTGTTGCTCATCTGTATGTCTTCTTTAGAAAAATGTCTATCTGGGATCTCTGCTCATTTTTCTCCTGGGTTGTTGTTGTTTTGATTTTTGTTGTATAATTTCTTTGTATATTTTGGATATTAACCTCTTATCAAATGTACCATTTGCCAATATCTTCTCCCATTCAGTAGGATGCCTTTTCATTTCGATAGTTTCCTTCACTGTGTAAAAGGCTTTTAGTTGTTTATTTTGGCTTTTGTTGCCCTTGCCTTAGGGAAAATAATCTTTAAAAAAGATATTTTCAAAACCACTGACAAAGAGTGCATTCCCTATGTTTTTCTCTAGGAGTTTTTTGTTTTCGGGGCTTGCATTTAAGTTTTTAACTAATTTTGAGTTTATTTTTGTGTATAGTATGAGAACGTTGTCTAGTTTGCTTCTTTTTCATGCTGCCACTCAGTTCTCCTGATGCCACTTATTGAAGAGGCTATCTTTTCCCCATTGTTTATTCTTGCCTTCTTTGTCACGATTGATTGACTGCATAAGTATGGACTTATTTCTGGGCTCTCTATTCTGTTCCATTGATCTATGCATCTTTTTGTGCCAGCACTACACTACTCTGATTATAGTAGCTTTGTAGTATAGTTTGAAATTAAGGCACATGAAACTGCCCGCTTTAGTCTTCTTTCTCAAGATTGCTTTGATTATTTGGAGTCTTTTGTGTTTCCATACAAAATTTATCATTATTTGTTCTAGTTCTGTGAAAAAATGCCTTAGTACTTTGATAGGGATTGCATTTAATCTATAGATTGCCTTGGGGAGTATGGTGATTTTAACGATATTAATTCTTTTAGTCCGTAAACATGGTGTCCCTTTCTGTTTGTGTTGTCTTCAACTTCTTTGACCAATTTCTTGTAGCTTTCAGAACAAGTCTTTTAGCTCTTTGGTTGGATTTATTCCTAGATGTTTTATACTTTTTGATGTAATTGTAAATGGGATTGTTTTCTTAATTTCTCTTTCTGATGGTTCATTTTTAATCTGTCCAAATGCAACAAATTTCTGTATATTAATTTTTGTATCATGCCATTTTACTGAATTCATTTATTAGTTCTAATAGTTTTTTTGTGACATCTTCAGGAATTTCTATACATATTATTACATCATCTGAAAACAGTGACAGTTTTACTTCTTCCTTTTCAATTTGGATTCCTTTTGTTTCAAATAAATTGAATTTTAATATTCCCATTTGCCTTGTCAGAAATTTGAGGTTCAAGACATTGAATTACTGACTCAAGATAGCATCCCTGCTAAGTAGCAGAACCAAGCTGCCAACTCAGGTCTTGTCAAGTTCCAAAATCCATGATCTTTCTATAGACTTCCCTTGTGCACTTCCCTTGTGGCTCAGCTGGTAAAGAATCTGCCTGCAATGTGGGAAACCTGGGTTCGATCCCTGGGTTGGGAAATGCCCTAGAGAAGGGAAAGACTTACCCACTCCAGTACTCTGGCCTAGAGAATCCCATGGACTATACAGTCCATGGGGTTGCAAAGAATTGGAGACGACTGAGCAACTTTCACTTTCATTTTTCCTATAGACTATTATAAACTACAATATATGTCTGATTTGTATTTGAGATTTATCTTTTTCCCCTGAATTTATTCTTAGAGCAATTTTATTTTTGTTTGGAAGTTACTGAGCTTCTGTTAGTAAGAGATCTCCAGAAAATTAGTACTAATTCAGTGACTATGCACTAGTCTGTGTTTATTCTAATAGTGCTCATGTTTACATTAAAGTCAGAGTTAACATTAAATATCCCATGTGTCCAGCTTATGTTTTATAATCTAGAATTTCACTAAGAACTGAAGAATTGAAACATCTAATAAATTCAGAGAAACTGCCTCATCTACATAAGTTGCTATGCTGGAATACTATAAGTTACAACACAACTGGATAGCTTTCATCCCAAACTTACAAGAAGGCTAGGACAGTATTGTACATTCACTTGTTAAACAATTGTCTACTGGTTGCCAACTACTTTTATAAGTTTGTGCTAGGGAGATTAGCAGATAATAAGAACTCTAATGCCCCCTACCCTGAAAGAGCTTTACAAAGTAATCAGGGAGAAAAGACTTGATTACTATTAAGCATGGAAACTGAGGTTAGGTAATATTGCACTGGTGAAATAAGTCATGTTAAACACCAAAGAATGAATGTTTCAGTTTCATGGCTTGAGGTGCTGACTATGGGTTGAAGTGGGAAGAAAAACCTTTCAGAAGGAAAGCAACTGGCTAGGCAGGGAGGATAGATGGCACCGGCTGGGCAGGTGCTTGTGATGGAGGTGCCCAGGCAGCAAATACCTTTATTATCCTGAAGGTTTGTGCAGGGAAAATGGGAAAGATGAGATTGGAAAAGGAAGTGAGGCCAGACACCAAAAGTCTTCTATTCTAGCTGAAGATACTGGCCTTTGGCCTCCAGGGAGTGGGGAGTCATTGAAAACTTTCGAGCTGGGGAATGATGTAATTAAAATAGTGCTTTACAAAAGATTAATTTGGCAGGATTGGTGGAAAGAGAACAAGAGTAAAGAAACTACTACAATAATTCAGGTCTAAGGTGATGAGGTTCTCAACAGAATGACAGTGGGACTAGAAGGAGAGAAATAAATGGAAGAGATCATGCAAAAAGTAACAGCATAAAAGGAGATGACTAGATATGGGAGACAAAGGCACAAAATTAACTTAAAGCTCTGTATGGGAACTTTTAATTTATCTCCAAAGTTCCAGTTTATTAGTTTAACTAATTTTCTACCAAAGTAACTTCCAAAACAGTGAATTGATTGTCTAGAGTACATTGTTTTAATAAAGTATCAATATGATTCTCTACTGATTTGGGGTTTATTTGGTACCTCCTCTAGGAATTAATTCCACTGTCTTCAAAGTATTTATGTGTAATAATTATTTTACTGTACAAATGGAAAAATCAAGCCATAGAGAAAGCAAATTCAAATGATTCATCCAAGGTGATGTGAGAACAGAAAAGTCTATCTTTCCTGTGGATTCAGTGGACTATGTAGGTAAAATGAAACTAGAAAGAAATCAATATTATTTTCAGTTGTTTAGGTTTAATAAAATAAAAAAAAAACCCAGTGCCAGGCAAATGCAACCTTCTTCTCTAGAATGAACACACACAGACACACACACACACACACAGACACACACACCCATTTACTCTCTGTTACATTATATATGTCAATTACTTCAAAGAGCAAGTGTCATTTTAATGTTACTTAGATACTGTTTTTAGTGCATCAAGTAAAACATATTGTGGCTTCTAATATTAAGTCATTCCTCACTTAGCATTGTTAAGAATATTTATGATCTAGTATAGAACAAAACATATTGTTACCCGTTTTCCTCGGCTTTGTTATAAAAGCATTCTCCAGTCGTTTTCTAGAGACGGATGTTGTCAAAGTTCGATGGTAATTTATGCTGTCAGTCCATTAAGCTGATTTTATGGCAGCCAACACAACCATGGTCTGTTTACGAGAAACCCGAGGACCATGCTAGGTCCTGGCGAAGGCCGTTTGATACCTGCCCTCTCATATGGCTGACCTTGAGGGGAGTTGAGTTTGGTAATTTATGACAAACACCATCTAGGAAGACCTATTTGCAAGATTCACTGTCATTTAGTGCTAAATGATCATTGCTGAGTCCAGAGACAATCTGAGCTCCTGACAGAGCAATCCCATAAAAAATATTGCCTACCCACCCAGGTGTCCTTTCCAATTATCTGGAGTAGAAATTAATACTTTTAAAAGCTGCTAGTTTTTGAAAGGTTATTACAATTTATTCCAGCGGTTTCTTTTGCACATTATGATGAATTAGTTTATTACGCCATTATTTTCCATGTCAGCTTTTTAGAAGATTGAACCATAATGTTGAAACATTAGTGTGAATGGCAAACATACTATTTTACAGCTGAGTAATATATTTCTTTGAGAAAAATGTGCTCAGTTTTTAATAACAGGTAATTTTATGTTTATGTTCCCTAATGCTGTTCTCAGGCATTATTTATTTCTGTTTGGTAAGAAGTAGAGAACTTTCTTTTAAGATGTTAATGGTGGTTTAGGCAGATTTTAGAGTCATAGTAAGAATAAATTACTTAAAAGTAGAAAATATAAATTGTAAGTGTTTTTCCCTGAAAGCTAATATTTTCTAAGGTTTTCTTGACACCAGTTTAATGTATGATTACTCTCAGGGAGAGTATACTGCTGTCTCAGTTTTTTCTCTAAAGGTGGATTTTTTTCTTTGTTTTTCTAAGGTTCTAAAAAGTTCTAAGTTTTTCTTTAGCAAGAAAGCTTCTTTATCCTAAATGATCTGTAGTTTCATAAATCATTTACAGGTACTTTGAAAATAATATTAATTAGTACTTTAATAGAGACTTTTTCAGTCATTCTTCTTTATTATTGTCTACTAAAATTATAAAGAAGTATAGGTTATTTCCTGTTTACCAGTATTAAAAAAAACACTCATTTTGCCTCTATATGATAAAGATTGATTAGATGAATTCTAAAGAGTACTCACTGTGCTCTACTTTTTTTCGTAGAACAAATATTTGGGGATACTTGTTACATGCCCAGCATTATAAACTATGTGCAGTTGGGACAGAACCAGAGCAACATTTGAGAAATGGATTCTTTATTTCTGTTACAGTTATCTTTATTCCTACAGTTTAAAAAATACAACTCCACAAATTCTGAGTCTTGAGTAAACTGAGCTTATAAACAAATGTGGTAACACTTTGGAAGCTTTACATTTGCTACCTCCAATCCCACAAATGCTTGCCAAAAGAAATAGTATTTTTTGTTTCTCATCAAACACATTTGTTTCTTTAGCAAACTTTTCAATATTGAGGTATTTATTTTTGTTGACATGACAGAAACAAATGTTAATTTAAGCAGAATTAAGATTTATAACACTCCACAAATTTTTCTGAGTGTGCCAGAGAATTTCTTGATAACGTACAGTCTGATAACAGGAGTGCTAAAGTGTCATTATTTCAGGGGGTGGAATTTTATTGAAGTATGGCATACATACAGGAAAAATGCACGCTAATAAGTATACAGCTCAATGCCTGGTCACCTGTTACAGGTCAGTGTGACACCTCCAATCAAAAGACAAAAGTCACCAGCATTCCAACAAACCCCATGTCTCCTTCCATCTACCACCTCCCACCCTGGCTCCAATAACCATTCTTCTGATTTGTGACATCTTGGATTACACTACGCTCTCTTTTGAACTTTATATAAATAAAATCATGATAAAATTACAGCATCTTTTGCTTAGCATAATGCTTTCAAGATTCATCCACTTGGTTGTATGTAGTTGTATGTCATTGTCACTGCCACATGGTGTATTTCTTCATTTAAATATACCATATTTATTTACCCAGTTTACATTGTTCACTAGCTTGATTACAGTTTAGGATTATTCCCAAAAAATGCTTGTGTGAACATTAGCATATTTATCACTTGGTGAAAAGTGAAAGCATTTCTGTTGGGACTATCTTAGAAGTTGAATAGCTGCATCTCAAGATAGGTATTGGTCCAGCCTTCATAGGTACTGTCAACCACAGGGTTGATAATCTCTTACACTTACTATTTTCCTTTGGACCCTAAGCTTAAAAATAATTGGAGAGAATTGGAGCGAATAATTTCTACATTTCTTTCAGGCCAAGAATTCTGTCATTCAGTACTTGTTTACAGTGGAGAGCACTAGCCTCAATTTCAACAAAAGGCAAATCATGAGAGTTTGCTATTTGGTTTTCCACTTTATTTCTCTGTTTGCATTTGCATCTGGATTTGACTGTTAATGAACCTGAGCATTCACATTTTATGCTAAATAATGAAATTACACTAATTGCTGTAGAAGAGCTGGAAAGTTTTCTGGTTTACTCAATCATATTTTTTCATGTAGCACAATAGTTTTTGCCAGGCTAATGGTAATAATTATCCAAATGCAAAACAGTCTCTCCCTTCAATATTCCTGGTTATTTTCACTGGAGTAAATCAGAGATTGTAGGTATACATCTCTTTTGCTATTTTACACAAAAGAAGTATTCAGTACATTTTTGTTGAACACATCCATTTTGTTGAATTGGGTTTTGGAGGGGAGGAGAACTTTGGGGATTTCATAGAATCCTGGTTCTGCCAATAGAAGTTGGCCAAATTATTAATCTCTCTTAGTCTTATTTTCTGCATCTGCAATGTGGAGAAATAATAAACCTTGTCTCATGGATCACTGTAAGAACAACACTGAAAGGGAATGGCCACAGAGGTGGTAGGAAAATGTACATTGACTGGTTTGATCCCCTTGCAGTCCAAGGCACTCTCCAGAGTCTCCTCCAACATCACAGTTCAAAAGCATCAACTCTCGGGTGCTCAGACTTCTTTATGGTCCAACTCTCACATCTGACCTTTGTTGGCAAAGTAATATCTCTGCTTTGTTACACGCTGTCTAGGTTGGTCATAGCTTTTCTTCCAAGGAGCAAATGTCTTTTAATTTCATGGCTGCAGTCATAGTCTGCAGTGATTTTGGAGCCCAAGAAAATAAATTCTGTCACTGCTTCCAATTTTTCCTGATCTATTTGTCATGAAGTGATGGGACTGGATACCATGATCTTAGTTTTTTGAATGCTGAGTTTTAAGCCAGCTTTTCATTCTTCTCTTTCACCTTCATCAAGAGGCTCTTTAAATTCCTCTTTGCTTCCTGCCATTAGGATGGTATCATCTGCATATCTGAGGTTGTTGATATTTCTGCCAGCAATCTTGATTCCAGCTTGTGATTCATCCCAGCCCAGCATTTCACCTTGTGTACTCTGAATATGTTAAATAAGCAGAGTGATCGTATAAAGCCTTGACAAATTCCTTTCTCAATTTTGAACCAGTCCATTGTTCCATGCCCACTTCTAACTGTTGCTTCTTGACCTACATTCTGGTTTCTCAGGAAACAAGTAAGATGATCTGGTATTCCCATCTCTTTAAGAATTTTCCACAGTTTGTTGTAATCCACACAAAGGCTTTAACATAGTCAATGAAGCATAAGTATATGTTTTTCTGGAATTCCTTTGCTTTATCTATGATCCAACAGATGTTGGCAATTTGATCTCTGGTTCCTCTGTGTTTTCTAAACCTGGCTTGGACACCTGGAAGTTCTTGATTCATGTACTGCTGAAGCCTAGCTTGAAGGATTTTGAGTGAAACCTGACTGACATGCTAAATGAACATGATTACATGATAGTTTGTACATTCTTCAGTACTGTCCTTCTGCTGAGTTTTCCAAATTTCCTGGTATATTGTGTGCAGCACTTTCACAGCATCTTTTAGGATTTGAAATAGCTCAGCTGGAATTCCATCAACTCCACTAGCTTTATTCTCAGTGATGCTTCCTAAGGCCCACTTGACTTAGCATTCTAGGATGTATGGTTCTAGGTGAGTGACCACACCATCATGGTTATCGAAGTCATTAGGACCTTTTTTGTATAGTTCTGTGTAGTCTTGCCACCTGTTTTTAATGTCTTCTGCTCCTGTTGGATCCTTACTATTTCTGTTCTCTATTCTGCCCATATTTGCATAAAATATTCCCTTGATATCCCCAATTTTCTTAAATAGGTCTCTAGTCTTTCCCATTCTATTATTTTCCTCTACTTGTTTGCACTGTTCACTTAATAAGGTCTCCTTTTCTCTTCTTTCTGTTCCCTGGAACTCTGCACTCAGATAGGCATATTTTCATCTTTCTCCCCTGCCTTTCTCTCTTCTTTCCTTAGCTATGTGTAAAGCCTCCTCAGACAACCACATTTGCCTTCTTGCATTTCTTTTTCTTTGGGGTGGTTTTGGTCACTGACTCCTTTACGGTGTTGCAAACCTCTGTCCATAGTTCTTCAAGATGTTGTCTACCAGATCCAATCTCTTGAAATCTATTCATCCCCTCCACTGCATAATCATAGGGATTTGATTTAGGTCATACCTGAATGGCCTAGTGGTTTTGCCTACTTTCTCCAATTTATGCCTAAATTTTGCAATAAGGAACTGAAGATAGGAGCCACAGTCAGCTCCAAGTATTGTTTTTACTGACTATATAGAGCTTCTCCATCTTTGGCTGCAGAGAATATGATCAATCTGATTTTGATATTGACTGTTTGGTTATGTCCATGTATAAAGTTGTCTCTTGGTTGTTGGAAAAGGGTGTTTGCTATGACCAGTGTGTTGTCAGTGTGTTCTCTTGACAAAACCCTGTTAGCCTTTCCCCTGCTTCATTTTGTACTCCAAGGCCAAACTTTCCTGTTATTCCAGGTATCTGTTGACTTCCTACTTTTTCATTCCAATCACCTATTGAAGAAAAGGACATCCTTTGGGGGTGTTAGTCCTAGAAGTCTTGTAGGTCTTTAATGTTCAACTTTAGCTTCTTCAACATCACTGATTGGGACATAGACTTGGATTGCTGTGATGTTGAATGGTTTGCCTTGGAAACGAACTGAGATCATTCGATTGTTTTTGAGATTACACTCAAGTACTACATTTCAACTCTGTTTTTGACCAGGAGGACTACTCCATTTCTTCTAAGGGATTCTTGTCCACAGTAGTAGATAAAATGGTCATCTGAATTAAATTCACCCATTCCCGTCCATTTTAGTTCAGTGCTTCCTAAGATGTCAGTGTTCACTCTTGCCATCTCTTGCTTGACCATGCCCATGATTACCTTGATTCATGGACCTAACATTCCGGGTTTCTATGCAGTATTATTCTTTTTAGCATTGAACTTTACTTTCACCACCAGACATATCCACAACTGAGCATGGTTTCCACTTTGGCCTAGTAGCTTCCTTCTTTCTGGAACTATTAGTAATTGTCCTCTGCTCTTCCCCAGTAGCATATTGGACACCTACTGACCTGGGGGGCTCATCCTTTAGTGTCATATCTTTTTGCCTTTTCATTCTGTTCATGGAGTTCTCATGACAAGAATACTGGAGTCGTTTGCCATTTACTCCTCCAGTGGAACCACGTTTTGTCAGAACTCTCCACTATGACCCATCCATCCTGTGCACAGCATGGCTCATAGCTTTCTTGAGTTATGCAAGCCCCTTCACAATGACAGGGCTGTGATCCATGTCCTTTCATTTACATATATGCAGAGTCAATCTCGGAGAGAGAATAAACTCCTTGGAGGAAAAGTCAGTGATTCATTATTGTGAGTTAAGAGGACACTTGTTATAAATCGTAAGCCAGAGAAACAAGTTCTGTTTCCCCTGCCCTGTTCCACTGCTGAAAATTAATTTTCCTCAGGATTTTTTTCCAGGTGGCTGTTATTTACAGTATCATCCACCCAGACCCCTCTTTCATTTCCACCAGCAGCTCCTGTTGGGGAACCAAGGTTAAGCATAGCAAATTAGTTGTGGAGTGTATAGGAAGGCTGTGTGAAAGCACTGCTTCCAGTTCATCTATAAATGTGGGGTGTGTTTATCCTCACATTTGGCACCCGGTGCAAGCCCAGTTTAATGTGTGAGATTTGGGTTTAAAAGTGATTTGAAAAGGATTGTGTTTGGGGAATTTTTCCTTTTAAAAACATGTAAAGTCACTTAGGTGGATAGTATGGCTCCTTTCATGGACAGAGCACGTTCCCACAGTTGCTCCAGTGTTCCAGAGCAGAGCTGAGCATCTGGCTGCTCCGTGGAGCAGTTGGTCTGTGGCAGGTCTGTGGAGGGTGAGGGTACCCCTCACCTTTGTCTTCCACCTCCTGAGTGAGCACCCCTGGTCTGGGCATAGGGCATTCTGTTCTACTTTATCTCCAGCAGAGTCCTGAGGTTGACACTCCAATTATATTCACTTTACTGAAAGGAAAATTCAGCACTTGAGAAATTAAGTCATTTGTCCAAGTACACAACAAGGCCTGGGTTCAATCCCAGGTTTTTCCACAGTGATATAATGGAAACAAAGAGTGATGTGCTTGCTTTGTTACTTTTTGTTTTTTGGCTTTTTTCTTTCTTTCCAAGTTATGAATGGAGAACAGAAAACGAATATTGTGTTCTAAGTCTAACACAGGCTTCACTTTTCTTTTTTCCTCCTTTCTTGCAATATTCTTTCTTTTCCTTTATTCTATATGTCTATTTATATTTTATTACTTATCTCTGTTCAGTTCAGTCGCTCAGTCATGTCTGACTTTTTGCAACCCCACGAACCACAGCACACCAGGCCTCCTTGTCCATCACCAACTACCAGAGTCTACCCAAACCCGTGTCCATTGAGATGGTGACACCATCCAACCATCTAATCCTCTGTTGTCCCCTTCTCCTCCTGCCCTCAATCTTTCCCAGCATCAGGGTATTTTCAAATGAGTCAGCTCTTCGCATCAGGTGGCCAAAGTATTGGAGTTTCAGCTTCAGCATCAGTCCTTCCAATGAACACCCAGGACTGATCTCCTTTAGGATGGACTGGTTGGATCTCCTTGCAGTCCACGGGACTCTCAAGAGTCTTCTCCAACACCACAGTTCAAAAGCATCAATTCTTCGGTGCTCATCTTTCTTCACAGTCCAACTCTCACATCCATACATGACCACTGGAAAAACCATAGCCTTGACTAGATGGACCTTTGTTGGCAAAGTAATGTCTCTGCTTTTTAATATGCTGCCTAGGTTGGCCATAACTTTCCTTCCAAGGAGTAAGTGTCTTTTAATTTAATGGCTGAAGTCACCATCTGCAGTGATTTTGGAGCCCAGAAGAATAAAGTCAGCCACTGTTTCCACTGCTTCCCCATCTATTTCCCATGAAGTGATGGGACCAGATGCCATGATCTTCGTTTTCTGAATGTTGAGCTTTAAGCCAGCTTTTTTACTTATCTCTGTAGACCACTTAAAATTAAGGAAGAAGGGAGATATTTTATTAAGAGATAAAGAGATATATTAAAGCTTAGTACCATAATCAAACAGGATATATAATTGAGTCAAACACATTCACATTAAGCATGAGATATTATTCCACAAAATAATTAGCATAAAGTTGTTCAACAAATGCTTCTTTTAAAAAAAAGTTTGTTTTATTTTTATTAGTTATTTGGCTCCAGTTCTTAGTTGCAATATGTGAAATCTGGTTCCCTGACCAGGGATTGAACCTGGGCCCCCTGCATTCAGAGCGCAGTTTTAGCCACTAGACCACCAGGAAAGTCCTAACATACTTCTTGAGCACCTACTGCTTATACATATAGGGCTCTCCTGTATGCTGGGTCAAAGGTAGTACACAAACCAGATGGCAGATGGCCTGCCTTCCTGGCACTGACATTCTAGGTGGGAGTGAAGGATGAAGAGAGTAGACAATAAGCACATGTATAAGAAGGAGAGTTGCGAAAGAGAAGGCAAAGTAGTATAGCGAGGGAGTGCCAAGGGGATGGGAGGAGAGGGATTGTCAGGGAAGACATGTGATGGAAGATGCACTGCATCTCAGGAAGAGGAAGCCTGACCAGCACACCCAGAGTCAGGGGCTTGCCAAGTGTTTGTGTGTTCCTACCTCTGCCTTCTTCCAGGCCAGGAGGCCCGGTGACCAAAATGAATAGGTTAAGGGAATGGAGAAAGGCTAGGGAGCTACTGAATCAGACGAGCAAGGTAACAGGGCAGATGGTCTGACGTCATAGGGTCCTATAGGCCATGTAAGAACTTTATTAAAATCTAATAAGCAAATCACATTTAGAATTAATATCGCTTTAATAATGTCCAACCCAAGTTTTATGAGTCTACTCCTCTTTTAGGTTTCCTTTCTGTTATAAATAGATTCAGTTGGATGATTTGTCTTGAAACCAAGGAGAGCAGAATCAGAAAATAAGCAAGCTGCCACTCCCTTCTCCTTCCCCAGGGCAGGCTGCAGTAAAGGATCACAGATTTCTCTGGTCTCACTGCAAAAGCTCAGAGCTCACCATGAGATGAACCACTCCCGACATATAGCCTTTCACTCACAAATTTTTCTATCTCTGCTCCCTCACCCACTGCCGTTTATTAATACCCTGAAGTCCAGGAACCAAGTCTCCAGCAGCTGAATTTTTTTCTGCTTCTGCCCCCTTGGTTGACTTAGGAAATAAAACCCACTGTCATCCTCTGTGCCCCTCACTGAACCCCCTCCTGACCCCATGTGCATTCAATCCACTTGAGTCTTCTAGGTAATTGCTTCTTGCTCACTCTTGCCCATTTGAAGGGACCTGTACAGCAAAAATCTGAAGGTAAAATAATCTTGACCTTTCTGAGTCATGGATTTTTCATCTACAAAATGGACCTGATCTTTCCAAGCCTGCAGAATTGTTATATGAGGTAGTAGCTATTAATAAAGTGATTGTGGCTGATTCCAGGTGAGTCCTGGATCTAATAGGAGAAAAAAAGAAGGCAAAAAGATGATACCAGGAACTCAAAAGAAACAGGGATGAACATTCCTTATATTTTTGTGCTAGTATCATAGTCTTACCTTACTGCCATTTCTGAGTACAGAAGAGTTAACTAGAGTGAGGTAACAAAATATGTTAGTTCAGGACCAAAGCTTGATCTCTCCATCAATATGGTGTGATGGGGGTCTGCCTCATTGAAAACATGAATATGAAAGCGGGCTTCAGGCAATTCCTGCCCTTAAAGAGTGGCCAGAAGGAAGAGAATATAAATGAAGATATAGAAACAACATTTGGAAAATTAAGAGGTATAACAGAATTCCAACAGAATATGTAAATATTCCAACCTCTTGTCACTTAATAGGGGATTGCTGATCATTATTCTGTTAGCTACGCTGAGGCAGAGCAGACTCGGTGTCAGGGTCTCGCACACCCCACCAGCACAGGACATACAAGAGGCTACATATCAGCTGTAAGTTCTCTGAGGAAGTCTAGACTAAACAACAGAGGCTACTCTGAATGGCAGCAATCATGATACCACGAACACAGACATGGGGCAATAAAGGGGTGTTTTGATGCACAAGTTAAACAGAGAGACTGGGAATATTCAAGCACATGTGTAGGGCCTCAACCATTCACTTGGATTAAGACTTCAATTCTTTGTAGAGTCAAGAGGGACCAGAGGAGCTGGAGGAGACTAGGACTAACGTGGGCAAACTAAGGGTGTGGAAATTATCGACCAGGTCTTAAGGCAAATTCAGGTGGCAAAACTGAGATCCAACAAATCAAGTCAAGGTAGCAGAAGGTACCTGATGCCAGTCCTGTGACCCTGCATCCCCTCCAGCTGAGGTGGGCCCTGACTGGTGCCTGCGTCTGGGAGGTTAGGCCACAGGAAAAAGAGGCAGAGAACTGAACCAGGGCACACCCCTGCATCTGACAAACTCTTAGCAAAATCCACGGAGCCCCTGGATTTTCTTACCCTGAAAGATAAAATTCTGAGACAATGAGAAAAGCAAATCTGTAGAGTTGTTTGGGAGTTTCAAATTCTTTATAAAAACCAATTTTTGCTTAGCTCATATAGTTAGAGAATTATTTTTAATTATCTAAAATTTCATCTCCAACTGAATTTTTGTGAATTATGTCCTAAAAAAGTTTACAATTCTGGAGTCAGAAGTAAAGACATTTAGAATGTAGATGTGTTAATAATAGTTAATGAAGCCTAAGAGTGCTGTGTGCTGTGCATATGTACACTGAGAGAAACACAGTTGTGAATTTGCAAAGATGGATTCTTTTTCTTTAAAAATAGAAAGAAAATGTGTGCTAATATTGAAAATTAAGACTAAAATTATCTTTTGAATAAATCAAGGAGCATAAATGGGAACTTGCCAATTTACAATTAACTCAGACACAGAATAGGAGACAAGAGGAGAGCAGAATGTCATTGAGTTGGAAAAGAACGACCTTATAAAAACTGGCACAAGAACTTATGTTTTCATACTTTAATTTACAGTTTGCAAAGTGTTGATATAATTTTCTACATTTTATTTAATTTGATTGTAAGTGTCTTCTTTCAGAGGGGCTTTGAGTGTATTGGAATTTATTGGGCAAATACTTACTCAAAAGCAAATGGTTATTCGTCTGCTTATTGGCTTCCAGAGAGAGCTTGTGCTGGTTCATTTAGGCAACTGGAATCCTGTCCACCGGAAAGCTAATCAACAAGATGGCGAGTTACGTTTACGAGTATTTCTTTTAGAGGCGTTTAGTTTCAATCCCACAGATGGTAGCTGCAGTCCATTAGTCTCTGAGCCAAGCTTTTCCATGTCCTATTGTACTTAGCAAGATTGCTATTGCAGCAACACAATTATTCCAAATTCAGTGAGAATCATGGGGGCTAAAACAACGCTATGTCATAACAATTTAATCCCAGCTCACCTTCCCCTTTACTGAATAAACAATTGAACACCTGCTGGATTCTTTTCCACATAATGAGAACATCTGAGCAACAAAGATCAAAGAAAAGTGACATTAGATCTTAAAGCCAATACAGTGGAACCCCATTATAGAAAAGATTTTTATTACATGGTTTCAGGTAGCCATTCTATGGGTCAAATCATGCTGCCCAGAATAAACAAAACCCCCAAATCCTGACTCAGTATGGTGAGTTTATAAACCTGTACCTCATCAGGAGCATTTTCGGTGTTTGATTCAATCAGAATTAGCCTTCATTTGAATGACTTGAAAAATGATCATTTAAAGTTTACAGGAGCAAGGGAATAGTTGTGTTCTGGTTTTTAATAATGGTTTACACAGGCAGTAAAATATGTAAGATGAAAAGTTACTAAGGATGTTTATCTTCCCCGTTGTACTAGAGTTCCCACTTTCAAGAATAAGCAAAATACTTTTTGTTTTGAAAATGTCCAAAACACAAGTTTTCCAGTGTTATTCACAGAAAACACCTTGACTGTCCCTTCTGGGTTTTTCCTTGATGCTTATAATGGATAAATAAATATGACCATCAATAACAAAGCTTTCTTGTAGGATTTTATTGTAACTACTGAGTATATCTCCTACAGTGAGGTATTACCTCCTTATCTAAGCCTTTTTAAAAATACATATTGTGAATTACAGAATCCAGTCCCCCTCACCTTCTCCCACTATACCCAAATAATTTATGAACCCTCATATTCTTTACAAAATCTCTGAAGAATGAAAGTGAAGTAGGGCTTTCCCCCTCTAGTCCTCCATATTACTGTCTAATTGCAACAGCTTGCTACACTCTCTGCTCTGTAAAGGGCACTTTGTATTTTCCTATATATGAAATAAATATTTACCTTGATGTACTTAGTCAAAAGGACAGCCAGGTCTGTATATGTCTGCTTATGAGATTGCCCATCTTAAAAATCTTTAAGAGGCAAGCACTGAACAGCCATCATTTCATACTATGTCGCACTGGAGCCTGATGGTGCTTGGTGGTGTTTTATGCTTCTGGCTGTGCGGGCTTAGGCTGTGTGACATCTAGATATGTGTGCACGTGATAACAGTCTCCACGGGACATCCAAAACAGTTCAACGGATTGGAAGTGTTAAACTAATTCTATTCAGGTGGCAATAGTGAGCAAAGGACTAGTTTTCAACAAGAGTACTTCATGGCAGCCAAGGAAAAAACATAATTAGCCATTCCTTACTCCCTATTGAATACAAATATTCATGTCTAAACACTAAGCCAAGAGTACCACAGCATCCTCTTGGCAAAAATGATCAGTTTTCATTTAGCTAACATGTTCATCTCACCAGCATAGCGCAACCTTATATGTGTTTCTTCTTGATACTGGATGATGCAGAATTACCAAGATTTTTTGTTCTTCTTGTTGTTTAGTTGTTAAGTCATGTCTGATTCTTTGAGACCACATGGAATATAGCCCACCAGGCTCCTCAGTCCATGGGATTTTCCAGGCAATAATACTGGGTATAACAGTACTTCAATTCATTCAAGACTAACTTTGAGTAGCTGATAAAAATGAAAATTTTCNTTAGTTGTTAAGTCATGTCTGATTCTTTGAGACCACATGGAATATAGCCCACCAGGCTCCTCAGTCCATGGGATTTTCCAGGCAATAATACTGGGTATAACAGTACTTCAATTCATTCAAGACTAACTTTGAGTAGCTGATAAAAATGAAAATTTTCATGTGTGTATTGTACTTTTTTACATATAATTTCAGAGGGTGTGATATACCCAGATTCAAATTTTCTACTGACCTAAGAGTTTATAATGTCTAGAAAAATGACTTTGTGATCATTGGAGCTGAAATTTCAAATTATTCTAGAGATGATGCTTATATTTGTTCTTTTATAAAATATATTGAATCATTCTGAAATCATGATTCCATGCATTGAGATAAAGGAGGATATATTTTCCATACCAAAGAGATCCCAAACAACAGAAGCTTACATATAATAGAAGTTCATTTCTCACTTCCCTGACTGTTTGGAGTGAGCAGTTCAGGTTGGCAGGGTGGCTCTGCTCCATTAGATTATTCCAAAACCCAGGTTCCTTCCATGTTGTTTTCCGTCATCTTCATCATGGTGGAAGCTGCCAGTGCTCCCACCAACAGAAGAGCAGACATGCAGGGCAATCAGTTTTCCTTTAAACAAATGATGTGGAATTAGCACAGAACGCTCTGCTCAGATTCCATTAGTGAGAATCAGTCATGTGACCGCATCCAGTGACAAGGAAGGCTGGACACATAGTCTGTGGTGGTCCCCATCCAAGTGTGTGCCTCTGGATGGCCAGATACCCAGGAGCTTTTGAAGTCCCACCCAGTCTTTGCATCCAGCACACAGTCACGTACCACCTTTCCCATCAGGAGCAGAGATGGCTCCCAGTGTGAAATGGTTTACATTTTGTTACCTGTAAACAGTCAGTTTGTCTGGCTCTACCCATCTTCCCTCAACACATAATGTTGGTAGAGGAATAGGACAACTACAGTAAAAGCATTCCTTTAGAAAAGAAATAAAAGGAAATCCCTTCCAGTGCCAAAATTCTGATGATCAGGAATTTCTGGGACTCCCTACCCTACCTGGGGACTTGTCCCCTTGGGTAGGCACTCTGGGAGGTTCTTCTTTGTCCAGTATTCTCCTTAGTCATATCCGACGTGAGATAGAAAGAATACCTTCTTTGGGGCCTAATTTGAGACTGGATGATCACAGGCTTTTATGGGCCAGATTTCTGCTTTCCTAGCAATGAGTCTCTCAAAATTTAATCAGGTTAGGCTAGTCTCTGCTGTAAGAACAAAGCCGATTGCTTTCTTGCTTTGTTTTAAAACTCCAGTTCCCTTTAATGGCAATCACAGATGATTCTCTCAAACATCCTACTTTGCTGTCTTTGTAATCAATCATCAGAAAAAGGCTACCACAGATGGTTTCTTATAGATCTCTCCTTTAAAGAGAAGAGGCATATGTAGAAGCAGAAGCCACTGGATCAGGTTATTTTTGTCAATATTAATGGAAATGCTGAAGGCAATCTTATTTCCAGATCAGACTAATTTTTTCTGTTAAAAATGATGAGGCTTCGGAACCATTTTGTTAGCCCATCACCAATAGCAATTCACTTCAGTGCAGCCTGAGGAAGGTGTATCTGCCTTTCAGCTGCCCATTGGTTTAGAGGCATTGAGGCACAATGGTAACAACTCTTTTAAAGTCACTTTGCACAAATTTGTTAAATTCAGCTGTGGTGGATACAACTCTATAGTCCGATATAGTCAGCCCAGAGCAGAAGATCATGATTCTGTGGCAGATAACCCCTTTCCTTCCATGGTAGAGCCTTGCCATGGCACACACTCACACATGCATGCCCTCTCACAGGCAATTCCCCAGATAGCCAAGACTGAACTCCTAGTGCTGAATCTGCTCTATGTGTTCACTTTGGTGCCCCTCCCCCTGCCTGATGCACTTTCCTGGTCCAACCCACCCAGCTTCTGCTTCCCACCCAGAGAGTCCAGGCTTACTGCTGGAACCATTACAGATGACACTTGAGATGAAACTGGAGGCACACTAAGAGGTTTTGAGAAGAGATTTTCTGCAATAAAGAAACTCTATTTCTGAAAACATGATGAAAATCTATACAAGGTGTTGTTTTGTTTTGCTTTGGTGAAGGCAGTCTTTGAGCCATGTGTGAGAAAGGACTGGCATGTGCTATTGGGACCAACACAGAAGTACAAAGCCACACCTTGAATCTGGAACTTGAAGAAATAGGGGAAAAAAACCAGAACAAAATCTGTATAAAAACTATGAGGTCAGGTTCAAAGCCAAGAGTCTCAGGGTAAATGAGGAGGAATACTGAAAAGTGAGGGTCCAGTCAGGGACAGAAACCAACAAGGCACGGAGGAGCAGGGGTGGAAAAGAAGTAGGCGAGTGAGGAGAATTTCCAAGAGCATCAGCTGAGCATGTTTGAGGGGCTCAGCCTCTGTGGGCGCAGGTGTCCCTTCACCTGCCAGTGGCTCCTGCTATTCAGGTCCTAACAGCAGAGCAGTGAGCCAGGGGGACACAAGCCTTGGCGGAAGAGCTCTTGTATGCCAGGCACTCTCATAGGACCCACCAGAGTTTGCTCATTTAATTCTAGCCATACAACTTTAAGGAAATGTCAGCTTCATACTTTGCAGATGAGGAAACTGAACCATAGTTCAGATCACATAGCTAGTAAGTGCCAGAACTCAGTGCCCAGACCTACTTGATGCCAAAAGCTTTGCATTTTTCATCTAGCAGAGGTGAGAACATGTTTAAAATGATCCGTGAATTTTCTGGACACAGTCAATTTCTGTTTCTCTGCTTTTGTCCTATAGACATAATGGGGTAAAAGCTATCTCTGAGCAAGGATTTCTCTCATTAAATGGTTATGTTTGGTTAGACTGTAGGAATCTTTAGAGAATTTAATTTAAACTCCTTAAACCAGACATTTTATCAAAGATAGTCCAAAGGCTGAAACAGATTTTTCTCTGTGATATAAGCAAAAGCCTTCATCAGTCTTTGATTTTGTGAAATTTCAATCTGTGAACAATGACTGGTGGGGAATTCAGTTAATAATGTAATCATTTCAGGGGTGGAAAAGAAGTAGGCGAGTGAGGAGAATTTCCAAGAGCATCAGCTGAGCATGTTTGAGGGGCTCAGCCTCTGTGGGCGCAGGTGTCCCTTCACCTGCCAGTGGCTCCTGCTATTCAGGTCCTAACAGCAGAGCAGTGAGCCAGGGGGACACAAGCCTTGGCGGAAGAGCTCTTGTATGCCAGGCACTCTCATAGGACCCACCAGAGTTTGCTCATTTAATTCTAGCCATACAACTTTAAGGAAATGTCAGCTTCATACTTTGCAGATGAGGAAACTGAACCATAGTTCAGATCACATAGCTAGTAAGTGCCAGAACTCAGTGCCCAGACCTACTTGATGCCAAAAGCTTTGCATTTTTCATCTAGCAGAGGTGAGAACATGTTTAAAATGATCCGTGAATTTTCTGGACACAGTCAATTTCTGTTTCTCTGCTTTTGTCCTATAGACATAATGGGGTAAAAGCTATCTCTGAGCAAGGATTTCTCTCATTAAATGGTTATGTTTGGTTAGACTGTAGGAATCTTTAGAGAATTTAATTTAAACTCCTTAAACCAGACATTTTATCAAAGATAGTCCAAAGGCTGAAACAGATTTTTCTCTGTGATATAAGCAAAAGCCTTCATCAGTCTTTGATTTTGTGAAATTTCAATCTGTGAACAATGACTGGTGGGGAATTCAGTTAATAATGTAATCATTTCGTTAAATGTATTGGTCTTAGGTATCCAATTGCATCCTGTCTGTGTTTGGGAAAACAGCATGCTTGCCTTGGTATAGTCCAAATCAAACGAAAGTCTTTCAGCCTAAAAATACAGAACAGCAGTTTTCCTGATGCTCAAATCATCAGTCCTGTCAGGAGCAGTCACCCGTCAGTCAGTTCAGGCACAGAGTGGAGGCACTGAGCACACTGCTGCTGGGAATGCCTCAAGTGAGTTGCATTGCCTGCCAAACTCTAGTATTGAAATAGCAACAAAACTGTGTACCTAATCATCCCGTATTCTGCCATGTCCATGAGCAGAGTGCCTCGGAGAAACACAAATCTCAAAGAAGAATGGAGCAATGACTGTACACAGTGATCTCTCACTGAATACAACATGGGTGTTGTGAACAATGATCAGTTCAGTTCAGTTCAGTAGCTCAGTCGTGTCGACTCTTTGCGACCCCATGAATCGCAGCACGCCAGGCCTCCCTGTCCATCACCAACTCCCAGAGTTCACTCAGACTCACGTCCATCGAGTCCGTGATGCCATCCAGCCATCTCATCCTCGGTCGTCCCCTTCTCCTCCTGCCCCCAATCCCTCCCAGCGCAGAGTCTTTTCCAATGAGTCAACTCTTCACATGAGGTGGCCAAGTACTGGAGTTTCAGCTTTAGCATCATTCCTTCCAAAGAAATCCCAGGGCTGGTCTCCTTCAGAATGGACTGGTTGGATCTCCTTGCAGCCCAAGGAACTCTCAAGAGTCTTCTCCAACACCACAGTTCAAAAGCATCAGTTCTTCGGCGCTCAGCTTTCTTCACAGTCCAACTCTCACATCCATACATGACCACAGGAAAAACCATAGCCTTGACTAGACGGACCTTAGTCGGCAAAGTAATGTCTCTGCTTTTGAATATACTATCTAGGTTGGTCATAACTTTTCTTCCAAGGAGTAAGCGTCTTCTAATTTCATGGCTGCAGTCACCATCTGCAGTGATTTTGGAGCCCAAAAAAATAAAGTCTGACACTGTTTCCACTGTTTCCCCATCTATTTCCCATGAAGTGATGGGACCACAACACCACAGTTCAAAAGCATCAGTTCTTCGGCTCTCAGCTTTCTTCACAGTCCAACTCTCACATCCATACATGACCACTGGAAAAACCATAGCCTTGACTAGACGGACCTTTGTTGGCAAAGTAATGTCCCTGCTTTTCAATATGCTATCTAGGTTGATCATAATTTTTCTTCAAGGAAGAAAGTCATTACTATGTTTTTTAGTTTACTTTGGTTTCTTTGTGTCATCAGCTCTCTGGTTGTTAAGTAAAGCCTTGATTTAGTGTCATGATAAATAAAACCTGATTTAGTGTCATGGCTTTTTCTCATTGCTGTTTTTTTGCAGAAGGTTAGCTTTTTCAGCTGGTTGACAATAGGGTTGGAAAAGTGGTCTCTTGTTACTTTCTGTATTCTCACTGCAAGTGGAAGCCTCTTGCTTTTTGTCCACTATGTCAGCAAGAAAAAGGGAAGATTCAGAAGCTTCTACCTGGTGTTCTTCTCTGCAATCATTTTTATCCTGCATGTCAAAGAATTACATATTAGTTCTGTGAGTGCTGTGCTAAGTCGCTTCAGTTGTGTCTGACTCTTTGTGCCCCCATGGACTGTAGCCCACCAGGCTCCTCTATCCATTGACTTTGTCCAGGCAAGAATACTGGAGTGGGTAGTCTTTCCCTCCTCCAGGAGATCTTCCTGGCCAAGGGATCAAACCCATGTCTCTTGAGTGTCCTGCATTGGCAGGCAGCTTCTTTACCACGGCGCCACTCTAGCAACTGGGGTCTAATGGCAATTCAGGTCTCCGATGATCAGCTTCAACTCAGACCATTTGTCCAAGAGTCCTAGAAAAAAACAACACAACAAACAAACTTCGCATTCTCCCTTCTCAGTAAACAATTACCCAAATAACTGGCTATAGGACCTTTTCGGGGAAGGATTGGAGGAAATACTATCATGTATACTTGCCAGAATTTTGCAAGGCTCTTTCTCACAGCACTTCTCTCTGTCTGTCTCTGGACTACATTATTTTCTCACTCTTTCAAATGACGATAAAATAGAAAGTTGCAGGGCACCAAGAGACGCAACATTCTAAAGAGTTTTTCAATCCATTTCTTTCCTGTCAAATAGGATACTAAGCAATGCTGAGATGTTTAACTGCTGCTTCCAGTCTTTTGCCTAAAGGTGGGATTCTGCAATTAGTGAAGGATTCTGGACCATGAGATGACATTATCTCCTCAGAATTATAGATGAACTACAAGTAGAGGTTCTTGAAACTTCCAGTTGAGTCCTGATGTGTTGAAGTATTGTCTCCCAAAGGAGTGATTATGATCTGTTTTTGTTAACTTTCTCTGGGATGCCAAATTCCAGCAAATGTTTTATGTAACCTGGAATCTAATCATGACTCATTATTTTTGATACTTTCTATTAAACTAAATGCTAAAGGGAAAGTTTCTCCCTATTGTCCAAAAGAAACACCAGGACTAGGTTTGCATAATTTCTAAACAAGCAGGGACTTGTGACAGAAAATTTGCAAATATTATATGTTCTTTTCCTTTGCTGCAATATACAGCCTATCTTCTGGGAAGTGAAAGTGTTAGTCACTTAGTCGTGTCAGACTCTTTGCCACCCTGTAGACTAGGCTCCTCTGTCCACGGAATTCTCCAGCAAGCATACTGGAGTGGGTAGCCATTTCCTTCTTCAGGGGATCTTCCCGACCCAGGGATTGAACCCAGGTCTCCTGCATTGCAGGCAGATTCTTTACCATCTGAGCCGCTAGGGGAGCCTATCTTCTGGGAAAAGCCCACAAAGAGCAGTGGATCCTAGTTCCAGTCCCAATCTGTTAATTCCATCTCCTCCTCTTGAGTGAAATGTAGTTATTTATTGCTTACTGACAAATATTCATTGAATGCCTACAGTCACTCATGCATTGTTCCAAATATTGGAAATATGTTGGTTAAAGGAGATAAAAGCCCCTGATTTCATGGAGATTCCATTCTAATGAGGAGAGGTAGTAAAAATAAATTAATATGTGAAATGCAGTTAAATGTTACAGAGAAAAATAAAGGAAGGATGAAGGGAAATGCTTCTGGATTGGAGTTGGTAGTGGTTTTAATTTTTTTTAATTAATTAATTTATTTGATTGCACTGGTTGCTAGTCCCCACATGCTGGGTCTTCATTGTGGTGCCGGACTCTCTAGTAGTATGTGCGATCTTAGTTCCCCACCCAGGGACTGAGCCCATGTCTGCTGCATTGCAAGGCAGACTCTTAACTATGGGACCACCAGGGATGGCCCTGGTCTTAATTTTACCTAAGCTAGTTAGGAAAGGCCTCTTTTTAAACGATTACATTAAAGGTGCTTGTGGGAGGATACCAAAAATCTGAAAGCCCATGAACGGGCATTTTTTCCTAGCATCTCCCACAACACCTAAGTTAGCAGCAAATTGGGACCAAAATCCAGGTATTAGAATTCTCTGTTCCCTGCTTTATTCCATTATGTGACACTGTTACAAGGACTCATAAGGGATTCACTGAAGCACTGTTTCAAGCAATGTGAAGTAGCTGTGAGCTGTTGGCAAACAGGAGTGGCAAACAAATTAGCCTAACAAGTCCTTATTGATTACCTACTGTTCAGAGAAGATCACCACTTCCCTAGGGATCTCAGAGGAATGCACACTGGATTTTCTGCCTCCAAGAAGCTGACAACATGGGGTGGAGGTGGGGCCAAGGCGCAAACAAATAAAGCAGATGTTCTGAGGATACAATCTGAACAGTGCAGACGCCGAAGGACAGCTAAGGATGCTCTTAGGGTGGTGTCTTTTGCCAAAATTCAAATGACTTTCTTCACAGGCTTGCTGTGAATAAAGAAAATTCTGCTCCTTCACGGTCCTTTCAGCCTCGCTCATGCACGTGGATTATCATACTGTCAACAGCATAATCTAATAAGAAGGATGGCATTCTATTGTCTTTTGTTAGCTGGCTGAAACCCAAGGACTGTGGTTATTGAATACAGAAGGGCAAACAGATGGAAGCTTCAAGCTGCCCTGTAATTGCAGAGTAGCCTTATCTTTGAGAATCCTTTCCAGAACAGCACTATTACCTGTGGTTAAGTTGGATGGTACCTTCTATAGTAATATGGAATAGACCTACTGATGAAGTTTAATTGTTACCAATTAGATTAGCAGGAAAACTTATATCAGACACCATGACTTATCTAATTGGACTACAGAAGTGAAGCTGTCATATTCAGGATAAAAAAATAGTTGTTTTAAATGCCAGTTTTTACACTGCATGAAAAGATAGTGGCTGGAAACTGGCATTATATTGCCTTCTTATGCTGTGACAATCGTGTGGAAAGTAAATAAGCAACTGGAAAGGGTGTTAAAAGTAGTTTTGATAAAAAGTAGAAAAGTTCAGAAAGTCTAAGAGGGAAATGGCAACCCACTCCAGTGTTCTTGTCTGGAGAATCCCAGGGAAGGCGGAGCCTGGTGGGCTGCCATCTATGGGGTCGCACAGAGTCGGACACGACTGAAGCGACTTAGTAGCAGCAGCAGCAGCAGGAGCAGCAGCAGCAAGATGTATCTGCTTTGTAGGAAACCTAGCTGTTTACTTGATCAAGCAAGTCCACTAAGGCACGATTCAGCCAAACCAATTGTTTGTCCTTGCATTGTCATAAAAGTTGATAATTAAAATCTTCTGGTATTTATTTGTCTTGATACCTTGAAAAGGACTCAGTCTCAGTTAAAAAAAATTGCTTGAATTTATTTTTACCCTCATTTTAAATATATGCATAAATATGTACTTACATACATACATATCTATTTACAACAGTTCAAGTTTTATTGCTCATTT
Source organism: Oreotragus oreotragus (assembly GCA_006410675.1). NCBI lineage: Eukaryota > Metazoa > Chordata > Mammalia > Artiodactyla > Bovidae > Oreotragus > Oreotragus oreotragus. The sequence continues at coordinate 217,523 of SJYX01001532.1, forward strand.
AAACATTTCCCATTTCATCCTGTTTAACAAGAATTATCAAAGAAAGACCATGAGCTGCATTTTAGGTTATATGAAGCATTTGCTGGAAGGTGATAAGAACCTAATTTGGGGGGATTTATTCTTCATTCCATTGCTGACTTTGTGTTCATTTTCCCAAACATTGTTGACTGGAGACATTTCAGTATTCACTTACATAACAAATCACTGACCACAGGCATTAGTTTCTGCAAAAATCCCCCAGTCAATAATGTGTTAACATAAAATAAACTCTGCTACCCTGGTAGCTCAGAGGTTAAAGCGTCTGCTTGCAATGTGGGAGATCCAGGTTCAGTCCCTGGGTTGGGAAGATCCCCTGGAGAAGGAAATGGTAACCCACTCTAGTATTCTTGCCTGGAGAATCCCATGGACAGAGGAGCCTGGTGGGCTATAGTCCACGGGGTCACAAAGAGTCGGACACGACTGAGTTACTTCACTTTCACTTTCACTAAATATATAGATAGATATATTATTATATCTATTATTTTCCCATATCACACATTCTTAATTGGGAAATTTGTGGTCTACTAGGTTTTCTTGTTATTAAAGTGTTATTAAGGGTCTGCCTTTAGGAGCTTGGATTAATTAACTCCTTAATATTCGAAAGTCTTTTAAACACTTAGAAGTGTCAATTAAAGTTAGGAACAGTATTGTTGGATATTTATTGGAAACTTCATTAAAATTGTTTCAAGATGATCTACAACAGATCCCAGAAAAAGCAGGTTCTAATTGAATTCATATCAGAATTCCCTGTGAAAAGGGATTGTCTATGCTTCATGGAATCAGGTACCATCCAAAGACAAATCCCATGGACAGAGGAGCCTGGTGGGCTATAGTCCACGGGGTCACAAAGAGTCGGACACGACTGAGTTACTTCACTTTCACTTTCACTAAATATATAGATAGATATATTATTATATCTATTATTTTCCCATATCACACATTCTTAATTGGGAAATTTGTGGTCTACTAGGTTTTCTTGTTATTAAAGTGTTATTAAGGGTCTGCCTTTAGGAGCTTGGATTAATTAACTCCTTAATATTCGAAAGTCTTTTAAACACTTAGAAGTGTCAATTAAAGTTAGGAACAGTATTGTTGGATATTTATTGGAAACTTCATTAAAATTGTTTCAAGATGATCTACAACAGATCCCAGAAAAAGCAGGTTCTAATTGAATTCATATCAGAATTCCCTGTGAAAAGGGATTGTCTATGCTTCATGGAATCAGGTACCATCCAAAGACGTGGTTTACTTTAATTCTCTACAGGCCTACAACTTACAGGCAAGCAGAAAGTTCAATCCCATCACTCCTAAGGTTGTCTTAATGAACCTGGTGAACTGGAATAGAAAGTTCTTTCAGGGACTTCCTTGGTGGTCCAGTGGCTAAGATTCCCTGCTCCCAATGCGGGAGGCCTGGCTCTGATCCCTGGATGAAAGATCCTGTGTGCTATCACTGAGACCTGGCTCAGTCAAAAAACTAAATATAAATAAATAAATTAAAAAGCGTCTCCCCTTGAGTCTCTCTCTACTGAGGGAGTTGAAGGAGATGGCCTGGTCACTAAGCCAGGGCAGGTTAGAAGTAGAACTAAGCTGTGTTGTAATTAACAAGCTGTCGCCAACAAGTTCATCTGTGGCAGGTCACCATTAGAGAACATGGTATGAATTGGAAAAAACACAACAAAAACCCTGTTGAATATGGTCGAATATGGTGGTGTGCAATCTGTGATTGGTTGGAAGAAAACAAAATTATTGCCAAAGACGGTTGGCGATTACCTAGCAACCTTCTCTGATCTTTATCTCTCCCTCATCCAGACACCTAAAATAGGTGGTATTGGGGGCATAGGACAGGATGGCACTACAGTGATGAAGGAAACTTTAAAAGCTGTGGAGAATAAATGGTGAGTTTAAAGTAATCCAAAGCACCCAACACCTAGCTGAAGCTTGAAAGAAGCAGAGCTGTAGTTGTCTGAGGAATTGCAGGTGGACCCAGAGAAGGACTGAGAAACTGAGTCAGGGCCAAGATGGATATAAAGGAACACCCATGAGAGGGATATTCTGGAGTAGGGGTAGATTTTGTTTCTGAATACAATAACTGAGTGCGGTTATTTGTGTTTTCTCTGAAAGAAAAAAAATTTGTGTTCTTGGCTGTGCTGGGTCTTCATTGCTGTGTGTGGGTTTCTCTAGTTGCTGTGAGCAAACAGAGATCATTCTGTCGTTTTTGAGATTGCATCCAAGTACTGCATTTCGGACTCTTTTGTTGACCATGATGGCTACTCCATTATCTTCTGAGGAATTCCTGCCCGCAGTAGTAGATATAATGGTCATCTGAGTTAAATTCTCCCATTCCAGTCCATTTTAGTTTGCTGATTCCTAGAATGTCGACGTTCACCCTTGCCATCTCTTGTTTGACCACTTCCAATTTGCCTTGATTCATGGATCTGACATTCCAGGTTCCTATGCAATATTGCTCTTTACAGCATTGGATCTTGCTTCTATCACCAGTCATATCTACAAGTGGGTATTGTTTTTGCTTTGCCTCCATCCCTTCATTCTTTCTGGAGTTATTTCTCCACTGATCTCCAGTAGCATATTGGGCACCTAATGACCTGGGGAGTTCCTCTTTTGGTATCCTGTCATTTTTCCTTTTCACGTTCATAGGGTTCTCAAGGCAAGAATACTGAAGTGGCTTGCCATTCCCTTCTCCAATGGACCACATCTGTCAGACCTCTTTCATCAGACATTTATGTACTGCTTATGATGTGCTGGGTATTGTTCTATGCTCTTTATGGATATTAACTCATTTAATTTTACAACAATTGCATGAAGGCGGAACTATTATTATGCCAATGTTAGAGATAAGAAAACTAAGGCATAAACTAGTTAAGTAACTTATGCAAAGCCACAGACCTAGTAAAAAGCAATCCTATAGCTCCTTGTTGGAAGGGTGATGATGAAAAGGCAGGTGTAATAATGAGTGACAAGTACTTTGAGATTAGTGAAGGGAGAAGAGAGAGCTTAGTAACCTCACATGTGTTACCTACACCATTTAAGTCACTACACTGCTCCCTGTGGTCACCATCTTGTACCTCACCTACTTCAAAAAACCTGAAAATTTTTCTCTGTAAACATATTTAGGTGAGGAATCTGTGATAATGAAATAGGAAATGATGAGTGAGGTGGAAGAATAACTTTTACCTAAAAACAGCCCAAAGGCAATGATTCCCTTCAATGGAGCACTTGTCCCATCCCCCTGCTTACCTCCCATAGACAGACAGACATCTAGGAAAGCATGACATGGTATTATTCCTTGCATAGAGTTTATAAGACTAGATCAATTGAATATGGTTATTTTGTCCGTTCTTCTGAGACTTCGAAATAGTAAAGGCATTTACTAGTCTGTGATTTTCCTGTAAAGGCATTTACTAGTCTGTGATTTTCCTATAAAGCAAAAATGATTATCATACTTATTGGTGATGTAATTATTCATCTTGACAGTCATGTTTCAAAAAATTGCCATGTTTAAATTTGGCTCGCAAGTTTTGCATTTTCCCCACCTACCTTCACAGTCACCACCCACTCCTTCCTGCCTGCCTTCCTCATCTCCCAGGACACAGGTGCCTGCCACATGACCACATTCAGAGTTTCCTTGTGGAATTTGTTTTTAATGAAAAAGATAAAGAAGATTGATGGCATTCCTTTTCTGATATTACTTCATTTTACTAATTCCTTTCATTGGTTTGCCAAACCAAAACTATAGTTCCTGTTTGAACTAGGCCTGGTTGGGACTTTTTAAACCCTAATCGCAATTGTACAGTGTCTATAAAATGACATGTTTCCCACATCCTCTTCTGAGGACTCCATACAAAGCAGGGAAATGGTCATATTTGAAATAACTAGGCAATAATGTTCTGAGTCAAAATGCTTAATAAATAGAATGATGGAGAAAGAAAGGCAGAGCAAGAACATTAAAGGGTAGGGGTCTCATTTGCAAGAGAGAAAAAGAGACAACATGGAAACCAAGAAATACCATGTGTATTACTGACGACCAAATGTAGGCAATGAAGGGGAAAGGTGGGATGAAAAGTGAAGCAGGGGAGTGTTCATTTTATTCAGATTATGTGAGGATCTAAGAGTCAGTTGACTCCTCAGGCAGTCATCGGCATGGTAAGCCTGGGTACGAAGCAGCAGGTGCAGAGTCATCTCCGAGCACAGAGACGGCAGAGTGTGAGGCACTGAAGACACTGGCTGCCCTACCAGCAGCCACCTGACAAGAGCTAACCAGCAGGAAGGTCAGACTCACCTTCTCTGTCTCACCTTCCGAATAGCCTCTGCTGCCTTGTCATATTCAAGCTGAGTTTCATGCATTTGGTGTTGTACATATTGTTAAAATGAAAATTAAAACTGTCAGACTTGGGTGGCTGGGGTACATTTATAATTTATCACCTTCCTTTATAGTTAAAAAGAACAACCAGGGAAACGCAGCTTAGCTCTCACTCACAAACTCTCAGCACTGCGTGATGCATGCTTGGGCCTCATAGGACAGATATACTGCACACATTTAGCATATTTATTTCTCCCCTTGTAGAACTTTTTCTTATTCTTGGTATGCTTAGCTTTAAATATATTCAGAGGCTATAAATATTTCATGGAATTTTGAGATCTGAAAGATAACTTCTTCATCACTGATTTACTGATAGGCTGCAAAGAACAAGTTTAGTATCTATATTTACATGATAAAAATGTTCTGTTAATACACCAGGCTGTTTTTAGCCATCCATGGCAGTGCTATGATTACATTTTGATCCTTGAGTGAAAAAGGAGAGAAGGGAAGCAATTTAGAATGATCCCAGGTTTCTGTCATCAATTGCTGGTTAAACAGAAATCCACTGAGGTTGGGGAGGTAGGAAGAGATGCTGGTTTCCATCAGCAAAGTTGTTGAGTACATTTTCATGAAGGTGTGAAGCCAGATACCCAATTCCTTGTCCTTCAGATATTAGAATCATGTATAACATATATTTTCAAAAGCTCATTTTGGTCCTCATATGAATACAAATAATAGCTACCATTTATTACTTGATTTGCTCACCTTATCTTATTTAATCCTTATAACAACCTTATGGGTATTTTTCTCACAAATGAGAAAACTGAAACAGAGACATTAAATAACTTACTCAAAAACCACACAGCTGATAAACGCAAAGAGTTTTCTGGTTCCAAAACCCTTGTCTGTTGCACATTTGTAAAACAGAAGATATGCCATTTTTTCACACGAGTCACAGTCTCCCTGGTGACTCAATCCCAGAGTAGCCCTATCAGAGCTCCCCTGTCCAAGATGCTCTTCCCTAAGCCCTAGGAGTGATCTGAACCTGCTCCTAGTGCCCCGTGTCAGGTGCTCAGCGGTGGTGAGAGTGGAATAGAATCAGAAACATCCAGTGCCTTCTAAAGCTTCAGTGCTACATTGTAACAAGTGAGGGTAAGCCGACCTTAGAGATTTTCTAATTCATCTCAAACATCGCAATTCTAGCCAGTCACACATCACCTTCATTTCAGCCGACCCATCCATCACTTTTACAATTATTTAATACATCATTTAAATAAATTCTTTAATATTAAATGCATTTATTATAAAAGGAACTTTTACATCATTTTAAATGGAAAACCAGTACACTATCCATAAATTGAAGTGAATCGTAAAAAATAACAGACAAAGCAAAGTAATGTTATTAAATCCTAGCCAGATATGGCCAAAATCCTTTGAAACTGATAGCCTGGTTTTCTGGTGCTACATAGTTGAAATTGTTTGGGGATATTAAAGACATTGTAGCATCAAACTGAGACTTTTCTCCTTGAATAAACAGGAGGATTAAAAAGGGGGTTAGAAGGAAATAACTCCTACCCCAGGTTGTTCAATGTTATTTAATGCCAAGTCCCTGTGCATGAATTACAGTCATCTCTAGCATAACCAGTAATTTGTATTCATCACTTGAAAAATCCAAGTGTTGTCTATTTCCCACATTTTACCAAAAAAAAAACCAAGATCCGGAAAGGTAATATGATTTTCCACTGGTACTTAATGGGTGTTCAGTGAATGCATAAATGAACTATTTGGACATACTTGGGCTTTTGAATCAAATGTGGGTTCTAATTCTGTTGCTACCATTTAATGTCAGTATGATCAAAACCCAATTGGTCTATTGACGCCCGGCAGTGTTTTTGCTAATATTGCATATTGCCTCATAAGTTGAAGATACTGCAAAAATGGTAGCTAAAAGAGCTGGATACAAATTCTGCAACAGTTTCAAGTTCAGCAAGCCAAACCTAACATGGAGTTGGAAATCCAAGATGTATTAAATAAGCAATAGGGTATGAATCTTTACATGTATAGGAATCCTTGTTGTATTTTCCATTCTGAATTCAACAGTTACATCCTACTTTAGTTTATTGGGATTTATATAGTATTGGGATTTTATATAGTATTCTTGGGCTTCCCTGGTGGCTCAGATGGTAAAGAATCTGCCTGTAATGCGGGAGACCTTGGTACAATCGCTGGGTTGTAGAGATGCCCTGGAAAAGGGAATGGCTACCCACTGCAGTATTCTGGCCTGGAGAATTCCATGGACTATATAAGGCCACGGGGTCGCAAAGAGTCAGACACCACTGAGCGACTTTCACTTTACACTTTAGTTTATTGGGCACCTTTTCTATTTGCCCATCTAGAGCAGATCAAAGATAAATAGTATTACTCGTACAGAAGATAAAGTTATCTACAGAGGCCTCCTCTGCCTTCCTTACTGTTTTTTCCCCTTGATCCCCCATGCTATCGGAATGAGTTTTAAAATTCTGAGCTCATCATGGACTCTTCCAACAGCTTACCAACGTGCTTCAGTCTCCTCACCCAATCTCAGCCAAATTAAGCGGTTGAAATTAAGCGGTTATAATAATGCATCCCAGATGGCCTCGCTGTTCAGCAGCAAAGTTCAGAGATAGTTGAAAACAAAGCTGAAACAAAGTCATTGCAGTAAAGATGAAAGAAGAGTGGGGAGAAGATTTGGGCAACAGCGCAAAGATACTCCTCTAAGACAGAAGGATGCTACTCCTGGCAGAGCACGCTCCTCATTGCCATCTCTGAGGTGCACACAGCCTGGCTCTCTGGTCCAGGAGTGGAGTCTACAGAAATGTTTCCTTTGGATCAGCTGGTAAAGAATCTGCCTGGAATGCAGGAGAGCCCAGTTTGATTCCAGGGTCAGGAAGATCCCCTGGAGAAGGGGATAGACTACCCACTCCAGCATTCATGGGCTTCCCCAGTGGCTCAGACGATAAAGAATCCACCTGCAATGCAGGAGACCTGGGTTGGGAAGATCTGGAGGCGGGCATGGCAGCCCACTCCACTGTTCCTGCCTGGAGAATCCCACCGGACAGAGGAGCCTGGTGGGCTACAGTCCATGGGATCCCAAAGAGTTGGACTTGACTGGGCAACTGAGCCCACACTGCGCACTTACCAGAAGAGCGCTACAGGTGGGTTATGCCCAAAGGGCTGCGAAGGGGGGCCGTTTCGGTCATTTGGTTTCACAAGTTAGCTAAGAAAGAAGTTAAAGTACGTGTAGCATGCTCAGTCACTCGGTCTCATCCCAGCTCTTTGCGACCCATGAACTATAGTCAGACAAGCTCCTTGTCCATGAGACTATCCCGGCAAGAATTCTGGCAAGAATTCTGAAGTGGGTTGCTGTTTCCTCCTCCAGGGATCTTCCTGACCCAGAGATCACACCCGTGTCTCCTGCATTGCTGTGTGACTTCTTTACCTCTGAGCCACCTGGGAAACCCCCGAGTACAAGTGAGATGTTCCTAAATGGTTACCTGCTGAGTCCAAATCCAGTTTATCCTGACTCGGGCTTCTGTTTTTAAGTTTCACCTGACTTCCTCTAATGTCATGACCTTCTGCCTTCCCCCAAATTCCATCATTTTAAGCAGCAGCAACTCTAACAGCAGTTACAAACAAGACCTTACCAACCTGAATACCTTGCTTCTAACTGTGCCAAGTCTCCTTTTTTGGAGAACAAAGGAAATCTGAAAAGTGAATTTGTGAAGAAAATATTCTCTTTTAAGTTCAAATTCAGTAGTGAAAACCAATATACCTCTCATTTCATGAAGTTGGTGACTCTCTGCTAGCCCCAATACCTAGGAACTACTCTGCGTTATAATACTCAGTAAATACTTGTCAAATGAATGAATGAATGTACATATGCACATATAATGGGCTCAGGAATCAGATGTGGATCTTTATTCTGCTACTTCCACTTACTAGGGATGTGACTTTAAGCAAGGTACCCAGCTCTCTGGGCCTCTATTTTCTCACCTATACACATGCTTCTGCTCTTTTTAGGATTAGAGATAACGTATGTAGTGCATCTGGCACAGTACCTGGCCTGTAGGAGGAATTTAGTAAATGGTAGTTAAGTGCATCTGTACTCTGTCCATATTCTTTGGGGGTATTAAAGAAGTCCGGGGCTTCTCTGATAGCTCAGCGGGTAAAGAATCTCCCTACAATGCAGGAGACACAGGTTCGATCACTGGGTCAGGAAGATACCCCGGAAGAGGAAATGGCAACCCAGTCTAGTATTGTTGCCTGAAAAATTCCACTGACAGAGGAGCCTGGCATACTATGGCCTATTGGCTTGCAAAGAGTCAGACACAACTGAGTGACTAAGCACGTATAAGGAAGCCTAAAACTGCTTTTTCCCTCAAAGATCCAACTCTCTTTTTAGTCAGTGTCACCAGCAGGACATAATGCTGGATGCCAAAGGGGACATTAACAGCGAGAAATGGGAAGCATGAGGGAGATAAAAGAGGAAGGAAAGAATTGACTCTACAAGGTAGACAGAGAGTCGAAGCCAAGCAGAGTCAGAGTGCCGTGATGACCGCGCCTGCCTCATCAGGGGCCGGGACAGAAGGACTTCCCTCTCCCTCTCCTCTCATTAGAGCATCCTCTCAGCCTACAGGAGAGGCAGAAGTTGGAGACTCTGAACGGTCACCTGGAAAAAGTCCTAACATTTCCTGCCAGTGTTTTTACTCTCACTCTTTTGTATGCCCAACTTAACAATTTATTAGTTGCTTACTCTCGCAATTTAGCAGATATTTATGGAACAATACCAAGTCCAAAACCCAGTTGTTGGCACCTCAACAATGAGATACTAAACATTTTAGGTCTTGAACTACAGCAGATCTTGTCTGTGGATCATCCATAGGTGTGTATTTCTTTTATCACTTTAACTGAAACAAGTGGCTTTTTCATATGCAATATGATGATTTCCTAGTATTCAAGAGTTAAGACTAGCATGCTGTTAACTTTTTTTGCTTCAAAATTGTGAAGGAGATATGTGAGAAGAAAGGGAGGAATGGGAATTGTTTTCATTAAGATATTTCATCAAAATATCTTTCTCAGATAACCTATTCACAAAGAGATAATTCTCAGGTTTCTACTTGGATACTGCCGTTATCCAAAAAGTCATTGAAATAAGATGGCTACGATACATTATATTGTCATATTCACATACCTATTTAAAAGAAAAAATACTTTGGTGAGAGTTCCTCAGCAGAATACATTATGTTCTCTGAATGAATAAGATTAAGAAGGCAAAATATCTAAGAATGATGTTCTTTCCGAAAGTAATTCTTCATAAAAACACCAAGACTTTTGGCACTCCATAAATATCATTTTTATAACTATTATAATTAAAAGAACCAAACTGAAAAAAAGATGTTGAGCCCAATATGAAAAACATCCCCATGCCTTCCTCTCTGAAGGTGTCCAGAATGATTGGAAGTACTAGGATTATGCAAATGAAATGAAGAATTGTCTACAGTGACCTCCTCTTGAACTAAACAAAGCTTTTAAATTGCCATAAATTTCTTGAATTGTATTCTCAAGTGAGTCAGTGCCAAAACCATAAAATAAGGGCAGTACATGACAGTAGCCACCAACCGAATAAACTAGCTCCTTCAGGAGAAGCTGAAGGATGTCAAGGTAATGCCTAATTCAGTTTATTATAATAATCGCATGTGCATGCTCAGTGGCTCGGTCATGTCCAACTCTTTTACAACCCCATGCCCTGTAGCCCACCTGTCCGTGGAATGTCCCAGGCAAGAATACTGGAATGGGTTGTCATTTCCTCCTCCAGGGGATCTTCCCAACCCAGGGTTTGAGCCCACGTCTCCTGCATCTCCTGCATTGGCAGGCAGATTCTTTACCAAGGAACCGCCTGGGAAGCCTTCATTATAACAATACATGTAAACTTTTGTGTAGGAGGTGCTGTGAGAGATACACGGGGAATACAGTGCATTTCTGTCCTTAGAGACTGATAGTCTAATGAGCTAGACAGACAATTATTCTAACAATTGTAAGGCGAAGCAGGACTCATTCATTCATTCAATATGCATCAAGTATCTATTATGTGTCCATCTCTATTCTAGATGCTGGAAATAAAGCAAAGAACAAATATCTCTGCCTCTGTGGTGTAAAGACTGATATGGAGAAAAAGCGGAGAAGGAGGATGCAGGGTTGGCTCAAGTGATAAATAAGGTGTCTGAGGGAGTCTTCATGAAGAAGGCGGCATTTGAATAAAGACTCAGATGGCTCAGTGGTAAAGAACCCACCTGCCAGTGAAGGAGATGCAGGTGACTCGGGTTTGATCCCTGAATCAGGAAGATCCCCTGGAAAAGAAAGTGGTAACCACTCCAGTGTTCTTGCCTGGAGAATTACATGGACAAAGGAGCCTGGTGGGCTACAGTCCATGGGTTTGAAAAGAGTAGGACAGGACTTAGCAACTGAGCACGCATGAGGCTACATGCACGAAGGTAAAGGGATAATTCACTGGGAGATCAGGGAAGATCAGGGGAAGAGCAGGGTGAAGGAAAGAGTCTGTGAGGAAGGTAGGCAGATGAATGTAGTGCTCAGTGTGAACAAGGAGCTATGGGAGAGGATGAGAGCAGATGGGGTGTACTGGCATCTGCCCGACTCTGACAGCCCAGGCTCTGTGGATTATTTGTGTTCCTTACCTCCCTAACAGACCCTGCTGCCTCTTTTAGCCCTTAGCATCCTATCCATTTCTACACTTTTCCCTGTGCGAGAAGGGCTTTGGTCATCCTGTCCTTGACTTTGGGGCACAGTCTCTTTCCACAGCTTATTCATCTATTTTCTTACCTGGCTTAACTTTTCTGACATTAAAAAAAAAAAAATTAAATGAATAGGTTATCTCTCAGGATAGCATCTGAATCACAATCCAGTCTAGAATCTGCAGTCCTATGGATAATGCTGCAAATGATGGAAAGAACAGGAGGTGTGCAGACAGGCTTGCAGTCAGTGCATAGGGGAAATGTGAGAGAAGTTTCCTCAGGGGCTCTGAAGAAACAGCCCATGGCACCCTCCCAGTCTTTACCTCTTGGCCAGATGGGTCTTATCTCTCACACCCCTTCCACCCTGTTTCTGCAGCCTAGCCATCACTTATGCAGGAAACTAATCAGTCACTGAGTTCATGCATGGACAGGATCCCTTCCTTGTGGGTTTCTGAGTTTTCTCTTCCTGTCCAGCCCTTGTATCTTTGATATCTTTTCACCAGGATGTGAGAGTAAGCAGTGACTGTGATATGAGCTTAAAGGGAACCTGAATAGGTGCAAAAATTTTGATATTGGAGGGAAAGAAAGATTGACAGAGAACAGGAAGAAAGGGAAATATATCCAAGGCCTATATAAGGAGACACACCCCAAGCCCTGCATAGAAGCAGTGATTTCCAGTATCCCTGACTGCTGGTTAGAGTCACCTGAGGATCTTTTGAAACCTACTACTCAGTTCCCACTTAATGGGAACCTCTAGTGAAGCCCCGGAGAAGGCAATGGCAACCCACTCCAGTACTCTTACCTGGAGAACCCCATGGATGGAGGAGCCTGGTAGGCTACAGTCCATGGGGTCACCAAGAGTCAGACATGACTGAGCAACTTCACTTTCACTTTTCACTTCCATGCATTGGAGAAGGAAATGGCAACCCACTCTAGTATTCTTGCCTGGAGAATCCCAGGGACAGAGGAGCCTGTTGGGCTGCCGTCTATGGGGTCACACAGAGTCGGACATGACTGATGTGACTTAGCAGCAGCAGCAGCAGCAGCAGAGTGAAGCCCAGGCTGGTATCTCCTTGACAACTCTGCTCTGGTTCCAGGGCCAAGGGCCACTGAGTGGAGCCGCAACAAAGGCCTATTCTCTGCTGATCCTACCTTCCTGCAGCTGTATGCAGAGGATCCTGCCTGCCTGCCTGGGAAGCACTCCTTCCTGGGCTTGTCTCCCACTTTTGGGGCCTCCCAAACTGGGCTCCACCCAGACAGCTCAGTGATGGCTACGTGATTCAGGGTTTGCATAAGACCCTTGGGTCAGACCTTGGATCCAGCTCAGCAGTGCAACCTTTGGCAAGTTACTTAACCTCTCCTGGCCTTGTTTCCTTTACTTGTAAACAAATAATAATAATAACACCCACCTCATGTGCTTGTGCTGATTCCATGAAGTCTAAACGTAAACTTCCTCACGCAGAGCCCAGCACATAGTAGACGGCTGCTATTTGCTGTCAGCCATGCATGTCAACCTGGGAGGTACAGCCCAGCATCTGGCTTCAAGGTGTGACAGTTTCTTGATTCATTGCATCTTCAAACTTGTACTGTTTTTAATTTCTCTCTTCTTCATGGTGTCCCTCACATCCCCATCTTGTTCCTTCTGCCTGGCCTAGCCTCTCTGTCCTTCATTCAGCCTGCATGATTCCTTTGGATCCTTGAGATTCATCTCATGATCATCTCCCTGAAACTCCTTTCACCCTGTGCCAAGCAACTCACTTCCTCAGTGCTCCTGAGATGCCCTCTACTATCTCTAGCTCTGATTTTCTCACAGTGTGTTATACAGGATAGAACAGAGGAGCAAGGACTGTCCTCTGCAGACAACCCCATCCTCTCCCTTGGTTTCAGTGTCTTCAGATGGACAGTGGAGTCCTGGGCTAGAGAAGCTCTCAAGCTCCCTCCACTTCTGAAACCCTAAGAATCTAGGCTCAGAGCTTGAGGAGGTTCAGAGAAGCTGACTCTGAGGGAGGAAGATGGAGGAATGGACAGGTCCATGGAGACCAGATCCAGCATCATAATCTGATGGGCAGATGACTGAATGGGAAATGATGCAATCTGTGTGGGAAGAATAATCCAGAAGGAGCAGGTCTTGATGCAGGGCCAGAGGACCCTGGAGGAAGGGCTGAGAAACAGAATAAGAAATGGGGATACATAGGAGGAGGAGGAGGCCATTGAGGAGCAAGCACAGTGAAAGGGCTCCAGGGAGAGGGATGAAACTGGAGGGTTGGTTAGAAGTTCAGTTGACAAAAGCATAATGTGGATAAGAGAACAGTGAAGATGTCACATAAGGTACAGTCTACCTATCCCTGAAAATCTCCCAGAAGAAACTCAAAAGTGAAGTCCTCCAAATTCAGAGTAGCCTGAAAGGGAGTCTTTGCCTCAGTTGGTGAATGGGACAAGGGCCAAAGGTCCAGTGGTTAGCCCATCTTTCATAACTACTACACCCAGCCTTGGTTCACAGGAGGCATACACATGCACTTTGGTGCAGGAGCTGTTTAATATTTACTGCCCCTGAAACTATTCATAAGTCTGCTTTTCTCCACTGTCCTGGCCAAAACTCTCATTTAAATCAGGTCAGGCCACCTCCATTGCCTCAGGCTGTGAAAACTGCCCTGTTTCCTGTTGCTCTTATATTACAGGTGGACAGCGTGGGAAAAGCTCTGTTTGGGACTACTAGCACATTTTTGGAAAATGCCTATCCTGCTGGGTTTTGGCTGAATTTTGAACAGCTATCTAACTATGCTGGCTAGCCAGGTGCTGTGAGAATGAGAGAGGTGATCTTTTTTCATTTCCAACATTTATATAAAATAACAAGATATGGCAAACTTAACAGTAAACCCTATGAATAAATTAGCATCAAAAATTGATATGGATGTTTGAAAATAAAATTACATTTGCCAATACATTTTAATTCATTGTAGCAGAAAATGATTTTTAAAAATGAAGGGTATTTTTGCAAAGTTTTACTGGGAATTCATAAAATCATGCAAGTATACTGTTTACAAATCAACTGTCTATACCATGCCACACACACTATGGTCACTGCATGGTCCTTATTTTTCTCATTCTCTCTTTAAAGTGAAAGTTGCTCAGTAATGTCTGACTCTTTGCGACTCCGTGTCCATGAAATTCTCCAGGCCAGAATACTGGAGTGGGTAGCCTTTCCTTTCTCCAGGGCATCTTCCCAACCCAGGGATCGAACCAGGTCTCCCACATTGCAGGGGGTTTTTTTAACAGCTGAGCCACAAGGAAAGCCCAAGAATACTGGAGTGGGTAGTCTATCCCTTCTCCAGCACATCTTTCTGACCCAGGAATTGAATTGGAGTCTCCTGAATTGCAGCCAGATTCTTTACCAACTGAAGCCCCATCCTCTCTTTTGGCAACAGTTAATAGACTGGTGTCTGAGAATGTTTCCCTGAGGATATAAGCTATGAGACTATTGAAAAAGGTGAATCATTCAATAATCTATAAGATTACTGGAAAAGGCAATAAGAAATTTAAATCATAGGATGCAAAATATTTATAAAATAAAATATAGAAAAATTAAGATGAGGGATAAAACACACTATACAGTAATGGGAAAGGAATTTCCAAATGGAAGCCACACCACAGTCACACACTTGGCATTTAGTGGAAGGGTACAATGGAATATTGAATGCCTACAGGATTAAGGCCAAGCTGATGGTGAACACTGGTAGGAAATTATAATAGTTAGAAAGAGAAATATAGAGAGAAAAGAGGCAAAAAATTTTCTTATGTATGAAATTTCACTTAAACATGGAATTTACTTATATAATTCATATGGATGTGTGTATGTGAATAGAAAATAAATTGATAAAAGAATTTTGGTTAGCGATACACAAATCTTAAAATATTCACGTCTAAAAAGTCAGCTTCCTGAAAGACTTTTAAAGAAATATTATTTCAGTTTCAATTTAGTTCCCCCTAGTTTCTAATCCGGGGAAGGTAATGGCACCCCACCCCAGTACTCTTGCCTGGAAAATCCGATGGATGGAGTAGCCTGGTGGGCTGCAGTCCATGGGGTCGCTAACAGTCGGACAGACTGAGCGACTTCACTTTCACTTTTCTCTTTCATGCATTGGAGAAGGAAATGGCAACCCACTCTAGTATTCTTGCCTGGAGAATCCCAGGGATGGGGGAGCCTGGTGGGCTGCCGTCTATGGGGTCACACAGAATCGGACACGACTGAAGTGACAGCAGCAGCAGCAGTTTCTAATCATTATATAAAAACTGTGGCCCCTAAGAAGTGTAAGAACATTTTCCCTCCATATGACACACTCTTTTAAAACTGTCTTTTTAAGAACTGATATAGTATTATGTATTTTTATAGTTGAAAAATTATTGTCAAAGGAGGGAGACTACTTTGCATTTTTTTGCTTCCTGAATGTATAGGGAAAGTAACTAACTTTTTTAAAGTTTACTTTTGCAACATTTTAAGAACAGAACTTGTATTTGCTACTTTGTTTCCTATTTTTAGAATTCTCTCAAATATGGTCTACTTATATTGCCAAGTTATGACCAACCTAGATAGCATATTGAAAAGCAGAGATATTTATTACTTTGCCAATAAAGGTCCGTCTAGTCAAGGCTATGGTTTTTCCAGTGGTCATGTGTGGATGTGAGAGTTGGACTGTGAAGAAAGCTGAGCACTGAAGAATTGATGCTTTTGAACTGTGGTATTGGAGAAGACTCTTGAGAGTCCCCTGGACTGCAAGGAGATCCAACCAGTCCATTCTGAAGGAGATCAGCCCTGGGATTTCTTTGGAAAGACTGATGTTGAAGCTGAAACTCCAATTCTTTGGCCACCTCATGCGAAGAGTTGACTCATTTGAAAAGACCCTGATGCTGGGAGGGATTGGGGACAAGAGGAGAAGGGGATGACAGAGGATGAGATGGCTGGATGCCATCACTGACTTGATGGACGTGAGTCTGAGTGAACTCCAGGAGTTGGTGATGGACAGGAAGGGCGTGCTGTGATTCATGGGGTTGCAAAGAATCAGACATGGCTGAGCAACTGAACTGAACTGATATTGCCTTTACCTACTTCTCTTTGATCATCTATGTGGTAGATATTTGCATTAGATTGCTCTTGAAATGTATGCCAATTGGAACATTAATGTAGTTTCCATCCCATTCCCAAAATTATGCATGTAACTTTGATGCATCTGTAGTCATGCATTCTCTGGTGACATTGCCCAATTTTTCCTGTGAAACATTTGTGTGCTGAGGTAGATTTTTCTATAGGCTAGCAATTACATAGGTAATTTTAGAAATGCATTTGGAATTTTGGTCATAATGTGAAATAAACTCTTTTTTTCCTTGTGAAATGCTTTTAATAGTAACTAAGTTACCTTCCTCTCTCACTTCATAAAACTACCACAGTGCTGTCCAGTAGAACACTTTGAGTTCAGTTCAGTTCCGTCGTTCAGTCGTGTCTGACTCTTTGTGACCCCATGAATCGCAGCACGCCAGGCCTCCCTGTCCATCACCAACTCCCGGAGTTCACTCAGATTCACGTCCAACGAGTCAGTGATGCCATCCAGCCATCTCGTCCTCTGTCGTCCCCTTCTCCTCTTGCCCTCAATCCCTCCCAGCATCAGAGTCTTTTCCAATGAGTCAACTCTTCGCATGAGGTGGCCAAAGTACTGGAGTTTCAGCTTTAGCATCATTCCTTCCAAAGAAATCCCAGAGCTGATCTCCTTCAGAATGGACTGGTTGTATCTCCTTGCAGTCCAAGGGCCTCTCGGTGATGAAAATCTGCATATGTGATTAAGAGACTTCTAGTTACATTGAGCACATGAAATGTCCTTAGTTCATCTGAAGAACTGAATTCTTAATTTTAAGTGGTCGTGATCATTTTATTTATTTCTATTGAAGTATAGTTGATTTACAATACATATTAGTTTCAGGTATAAAACATAGTAATTCAATATTTTTATAGATTATATGCCATTTAAAGATATTACAAGATAATGGCTTAATTGCCCTGGGCTATAAAATATATCCTTGTTATTTACTTTATGCAAAGTAGTTTGTATTTCTTATATGATCCAGCAATTCCACTGCTGGGGTATATTTCCAAAGAAAACTAAAACACAATTTTAAAAGATGTGTGTGCCTCCAGGGTTAGTTAAGAGTGCTATTTACACTAGGCGAGATATGGAGACAACCTAAACATCCATCAACAGATGAATGAACAAAAAAGATGTGGGTGTACATATGCAGTCGAATATTACTCAACCTTAAAAATAATGAAATTCTGTCATTTGTGACTGTGAATGGACCTAGGAACTATTATGCTTAGTGAAATAAGTCAGACAGAGAATGACAAATACTCTATGTTATTCCTTATAAGTGGAACCTAAAAAATCAAACAAATCAATGTATATAACAAAACAGATACAGATTACATGTAGAAAACAAACTAAGGGTTAGCACTGGGGAGAGGGGAGGGGGGAGGGGCAAGATACAGGATGAGAATTAAAAGATCATGATTATTTTAAATTTAAATACCCATGTGTGGTCAGTGGCTACCCTATTAACAGCACAGAACAAACAGGTGTGGATTGTTCCCTGTATACATTTTTCCAGTGAGAACTAACCTTTGTGCACCTCAACTTTTTCATTAGCAAAATGAGT
Organism: Oreotragus oreotragus; assembly: GCA_006410675.1. Classification (NCBI taxonomy): domain Eukaryota; kingdom Metazoa; phylum Chordata; class Mammalia; order Artiodactyla; family Bovidae; genus Oreotragus; species Oreotragus oreotragus. The sequence continues at coordinate 235,367 of SJYX01001532.1, forward strand.
GTTGACCCTGTGATTTCTAAATGTTCTTTGCAGCTCAAACTTGTCTGACTCTCTATCCCAAAACATCACACTCTTTACACCCAGCTTTAATTCTATAACAGCCTAAACTTCAAGTATAATACTGTAAACCTTTAGTAGCATCAGTGAAAATGACCCTGTACACTTGAATTTCATACAGAATCTTTGCTAATCAATCACTGTTATCACAGCCACTTTTTACACAGATCACAGAAAATATTTTTTTTTTACCTATAACTGCCTTTGTGCAATTGCAACTACATTAAAAGTCGACACTGGCAAAACATCCTCCTGTGAGGCTCACCTAAGTCTCCCACATCCCTTCGCTCCCTGCCAGAGAACTTCTTTATCAGTGACATCACTGATCCCTACAATAGCAATTAGAACACTTCTCCCTCTGCTAGATGCTAAAATTTTTGTTGCAGGGGGCTTGTCGCAATTGTCTACATCTCCAGTTCCTGGAGGACTGCCTTGCCAGTAATGAGACCAATATACCAATGATGATAGTTAACATTTACCAAGAGCTTGCTGTGTCCAGACATTGTACTAAGGGATTTATATTCTCATTTGCCCTCACAAAATCTATGTGGTAAATACTGTTACAATCTCAGTTTAATAAATGTATGATAAATGAACAAAGAATCAAGTCAAAAACTTGGCTTTTTCTTTTCCTGGAGTTGTCCTTGCTCATTATAGACAAAAAGAATTTCTTAACAGCCTTTTCTACAATGACAAGGTCTTAGCAGCAGTTTTTCTTCATTGCAGAATGTAATGTGAGTACCTAATATCTGTAGCAACCAAGGGTTGAAAGAGCAATGCTTGGGAGCTATAAAGTGCTTAGATTCACTCACTGACATTCACATCAGACTGGAGCTAATTGCTTACTCTGTTTTCCTGCACTTTTTACTCTTCAGCAGTTGTATTAATCACTCAGGGTGCTGCTACAGTCTTGGTTTGGTACTTTTCAGTTAAATGCTGTGATAAAAATACAAGTTTGTGATCTACAGGTTTGTTCCATGAAAACCTATATTCGGAGCATAGGCATACTTGGCTTCTCTTTAAGGTTCCCCCTTCTGGAGTAAGCAAGCTCCATGAGGGCAGGGATCTGGTATGGCTTGTTCATCTCTCCATGTATCTGGAGCCCTTGGAATAGTGCCTGACATAACATAAGCACTTGGTCACCATTTATTGATGAATGATTACCAAACTTTAAAGTATTCACAGGGTTGCACTATGTTCCTCTATTCCATTTTGTGGGGGAGAGGGGTTACAATCTTGCCCCCTTTGAAAAATATTTTGTTCGTTATATATGATACTAAGAAACATGGAATAAAAAGACATGCACACAAAATTTGATGTGTTTCTAAACTTCTTAAAATATTATTTAGCTATATTAAGATGTGATTGAAGAATATTTCCAGTGCTCAACCTGGAGTGGAAGGGAGTGTGGTATCAGAATCATCTAGAAGACCTATTCAGTGCTACAGAGGCTCAAATACATCAAACTAGTGAATATAACAAAAAAGAAGCAGAGCCACAGATATAGAGAGTAAACTGTAGTGGTTACCAGTAGGGAGAGGGAAGGAGGAGGGAGGGGCAAGGTGTGTGTGTGTGTGTGTATGTGTGTGTGTGTGTGTGTGTGTGTGTTCAATTGCTCATCATGTCTGACTGTTTGCAACCCCATGGACTGTAGCCCTCCAGGCTCCTCCATCCATGGGATTCTCCAGGCAAGAATACTGGAGTGGGTTGCCATTTCTTCCTCCAGGAGATCTTCCAGACTTAGGGATTAAACCCATGTCTCTTGCATCTTCTACAATGGCAGATGGATTCTTTGCCACTAGCATCATCTGGGAAGATGGCATGGGTGTGACAGTAGTGGGCAATTAAGAGGTATAAACTATTGTGGATAAAATAAGCTGCAAGGGTATGTTGTACAACACAGGGAATATAGCCAATATTTTATGACTATAAATCTAAAAATTTATTTTCTTACAGAGAATCCTAGGTAACCTTTTTTCTTTTAAATTAACTTTATTTGTGTCTTGGTCAAGGTTCTCTAGAGAAACAGAGTCAGTAGGTGTATAGAGAGAGAAATTTATTTTAAAGAATTAGCTCACACAGTTGTGGGGGCTAGCAAGTTGAAGTCTGCAGGGCAGGCCGGAACTTGCAGCAAGAATGGATGTTGCAGTCTTGAGTCAAAATGCAGTCTGGAGGCAGAATTCCTTCCTCTTCTAGGAACTTCAGTCTTTTCTCTTCAGGCATTCAACTGACTGCAAGAGGCCCACCATGTTATTGGGCAATTTGCTTTGCTCGAAGTCTCCTAATTTGAATGTTAATCACATGTAAGAAAATAGCTTCACAACATCATCTAGACTGATGTTTGAATGAACAACTGCCCCATAGCCTATTCAGTTCATTTCAGTTGCTTAGTCACGTCTAACTCTTTGTGACCTCATGGACTGCAGCATGCCAAGATTCCCTGTCCATCACCAACTCCTGAAGCTTGCTCAACTCATGTCCATCGAGTCAGTGATACCATCCAACCATCTCATCCTCAGTCATCCTCTTCTTCTCCTGCCTTCAATCTTTCCCAGTATCAGGGTCTTGTCAAATGAATCAGTTCTTCCCATCAGGTGGCCAAAGTATTGGAGTATCACGTTCAGCATCAGCCCTTCCAATGAATATTCAGGACTGATCTCCTTTAGGATGGACTAGTTGGATCTCCTTGCAGTCGAAGGGACTCTCAGGAGTCTTCTCCAGTACCACAGTTCAGAAGCATCAATTCTTCAGCATTCAGCTTTCTTTATAGTCCAACTCTCACATCCATACATGACCACAGGAAAAACCATAGCCTTGACTAGACGAACCTTAGTCAGCAAAGTAATGTCTCTGCTTTTTAATATGCTGTCTAGGTTGGTCATAGCTTTTCTTCCAAGGAGCATGCATCTTTTAATTTCATGGCTGCAGTTACTATCAGCAGTGATTTTGGAGCCCAAAATAATAAAGTCTCTCACTGTTTCCATTGTTTCCCCATCTATTTGCCATGAAGTGATGGGACTACATGTCATGATCTTAGTTTTTTGAATGTTTAGTTTTAAGGCAAGTTTTTCACTCTCTCTTTCATTTTCATCAAGAGACTCTTTAGTTTCTTCTTCGCTTTCTGCCATAAGAGTGATGTCATCTGCATATCTGGCAATCTTGATCCCAGCTTGTGCTTCATCCAGCCCAGTGTTCTGCATGATATACTCTGCATATAAGTTAAATAAGCAGAGTGACAATATTCAGCCTTGACATACTCTTCCATTTTTGGAACCAGTCTGTTGTTCCATGTCCAGTTATAACTGTTGTTTCTTGACCTGCATATATATTTCTCAAGAGGCAGGTAAGGTGGTCTGGTATTCGCCTCTCTTTAAGAATTTACCATTTCTGGCACAATAAAGGACAGAAATGGTATGGACCTAACAGAAGCAGAGGATATTAAGAAGAAGTGGCAAGAATACACAGAAGAACAATACGAAAAAGATCTTCATGACCCAGATAACAACGATGATGTGATCACTCACTCACCTAAAGCCAGACATCCTGGAATGTGAAGTCAAGTGGGCCTTAGGAAGCATCACTACAAACAAAGCTAGTGGAGGTGATGGAATTCCAGCTGAGCTATTTCAAATTCTAAAAGATGATGCTGTGAAAGTGCTTCACTCAATATGCCAGTTTGGAAAACTCAGCAGTGGCCACAGGACTGGAAAAGGTCAGTTTTCATTCCAATCCCAAAGAAAGGCAATGCCAAAGAATGTTCAGACTACCACACAATTGCACTCATCTCACATGGTAGCAAAGTAATACTCAAAATTCTCCAAGCCAGGCATCAACAGTACATGAGCCGTGAACTTCCAGATGTTCAAGCTCAATTTAGAAAGGGCAGAGGAACCAGAGATCAAATTGCTAACATTCGTTCAATCATCAAAAAAGCAAGAGTTCCAGAAAAACATCGATTTCTGCTTTATTGACTATGCCAAAGCCTTTGACTGTGTAGATCACAGCCTATTCAAGTTGACACATAAAATTAATAACAATGAAATACAATTTCTGTATAATAAAATGAACCTACATTAAGTACACAGAGTTTTGAAAATGTTTCATTTCAGCATCTACTACCTCATTCAGGATAAAGCACATTTCCTTCACCCCAGAAAGCCATCTCCTGTGTTTTTGCAACCATTGATCTATTTCTGTCACTATGAATCAGTTTTGTCTGTTCTAGGATTTTCCATAAATTGAGTTATATAATATGTACCATTTGTGCCTGGCTTCTTTTTGGTTTTTACTATGATATTTAAAATACACATAACATAAAATTTACCATTTTCACTACTTTTAATTGTACGGTTTTGTGGCATTAGGTACATTCGCATGGTTGTATAACCATCACCACCACCCACCTCTAGAACTTTCTCATCTTTCCCAGCTAAAACTCTGTACCCATTAAATACTAACTCCTTGTTCTCCCCTCTTCCTAGTCCCTGGAAGCTGCCATTCTACTTTCTGTTTCTATAAATTTAGGTGCCACATATAAATGGAATCTAGGTACTTCCTGTAAGTGGTCTCATATATTTGTCATGTGACTGGCTTATTTTACTTATAATGTCCTCTAGGCTTCCCAGGTGGTGCAGTGGTAAAGAATCCACCCACCAATGAAGGAGACACAAGAGACAAGCATTCAGTCCCTGTGTCAGGAAGATCCCCTGAAGAAGGCAATGACAACCCACTCCAGTTCTGTTGTCTGGGAAATTTCACGGACAGAGGAGCCTGGCGGGCTACAGTCCATGAGGTTGCAAAGAGTCCGACACAACTGAGCACACACATGCACACACATGCACACATGCACATACACACACACACAGTGTCCTCTAGGTTCAGCCACATAATGTGTCAGAGTATCCTTCCCTTTTAAGGCTGAATGACAATTTATTGTATGTATATATTGTGGTTTGTTATCCATTCATCTGCCTGTGTACACCTGTGTGCCTGGCTTTTTTCACTTAGCGTGTTGCTTTGAGAATCACCCATTTAGTTGCTTGTATCATAGTTGCTTCCCAATAATTTTTATGGTTTTCAACTTCTGCTAACCTAATAAATGCTAGAATCAACCTTTCTTCCATCCATCCTTTTTTTTCTCTGTTTTATTGTTAGCCAGCCAGGTTATTGTGTGGCTCTCAGTGGTAAGACATTTCTGTCACTTAAGGGCATGTTCCTTGCCAAGGACAAGCAGTGGACTGTGGTAATAAATTGCAGTTGTATAGCACTGGTCATTGACAGCACTTATTGTCATGCCCGGTGTCATATAGTCCTCTTAACAACCCTGTGATTTATCACTATCCTTACCTTACCGAAGAGAAAGACTGAGCCATGAAGGATTAAGTAGTGATGTGCCCAAGGTTGCCAAGTGGCAGAACTGTCATTTGAACCCGGTTCTTCTGACCTGGGTTCAGTGCTCAGAGGAACCTGGGTTCCTGTCTGTTTAACTGAAGGTAGCGCAAGGAAGCCTCCCATGACAAATGTTATCTAACCCACCAGCCTAGCAGGGGACCTGAAATTCCTGAAGTAAATTGATGTCTTTGATCCCTGAGGGTTCTTCAGCTCTCTAGAAATCTCTTCTAAAATGGAATGTCCAAGGGGTGAGTTTCGTTTGCATCATGTGCACCCATTAGAAATCCGTTCATGATAATAAAAGCTGTGGCCTTTATTTAACTTGCGCCACATCCTTGACTGCTGCAGTAGTAGATACCTCACTGAATTCTCAGAATGATCCTGGAAGACGGATATTGTCATCCTCATATGACAGATGAATAAACGAGACCCAGAATGCTTGGATGACTTCCCCAAATTTACATAGCAGGTAACTAGAGAAATTTGTATTTTAATCCCAAATCTGTCTAGCTATATAAAAGTGCCTTTAATCACTATAGTATACTACCCCTTACATGACCCTCTTCTAATAAGACCGGAACAGGAGGGATGAGAGAGGGACACTCCCAACAGAAGTAGCTGGAAAAAGGAGTGAAATGGAACTTTTTGCATGTTTGTGCAGGGCTGACCTGAATTATTACTTATGAGTGACCCATTATGTAAAACTTATAAAGGCTCTCTGTTTTATTTTCTTACTTTTTTTTAAAAAAAACATCTCCCTCTACACTAATTCTTTGCTTGTGTAGAATGTGTTATCTGGCACTTTTTTCTTGGTGTATCTAAGGAGTGATTTTGAAATGTTGTTTATTGCTAAATGCCCTAAGGAACTGATGATATTAATCGTGGTGAAGAAAGAACAAGAATATAAGGTCCAAGCTGTTGTTTGAATAAGGTTTCTTAGGTAGAATTTTACCCCAGAGCTCTGTTGTTTTAATGGTCTCCTATAGGTGTTTTCTGAAATTTCTCCGAGGACTGTGTCTCCTAGTTCCGTGTAATGCTGCCTGTTAGCTTCCATGCTGCATTTTTTTGACTTCAAAAGAAAACTGCGTTATTTGCCTATTTCTGCATTTTAGTGTGTCAAACAATGCCAAGTAGGCTACGGTGTATTGACAAGGAGTCAGCAGAAAAGGAAAGTCATGGAGTCATGAAGCTGATATATTTGAGGCTGTGCAGTCATTTCAGCCTTGCCTCCACTAAGTACTCTCTCTGCACTGTGGGAATCGATTAATCAGAAGAAGCTCAATTTAGGGTACCATTTCTGCAGTTTATTGTGTTAGTGCCTTAAATAGGAATATGTGGTATAAGCTTCCACTATTGAAATAAAATTCTACCTAATAATCAGTTTCTTGAGAATCACCTTTGGGTAGATGATGCCAGACAGACAGTGCCTTTTAATCTTAACCAGTTTCATGAAATGGTAGAAAACCGGTTTTCTGGAATGTAGATTCTTTGCTGAATCCAAATCAAATTTTATGTTTAAATCTATTTTTGATACATTGTCCTAAAATTTAATCTTCTCACTTTTAAATGACCTTTAGAATGCACCTTTAAACCTGTATGCATTAAGAAGGGACTTTCTATTGAAAGACATAAATTTTTCACGTTGTACATACTGTTTTCAGTTGAGGGAGACCCGTGAGATTGCTCTTGATATGTGGTACTATAAAGCTAAAATACTAATTCTTTCTGAATATATTTCAACTTCAGCAGTGTTTTGTATTTTTAAAGGGAAAGAAAATAAAGTCATTTAATTCATTGTTACATTTTTAAAATTTCAGTAGAATATCACATTTCCAGAGAAAAATCAATTACATTTTATTTACTTTCTCCAGACAGAGTTTAGTGCCAATCTCAGATATATAATCTTATATCCTGGCTGCCTCTCTTGAGAAATTTCTAACAAAAGTAGCCAACCTAGCAAATTGCTTCTTGCCACACAACTGGAATCACCCCAAAGACCATGCTTTGAAATACTGCATCTTCCTTGCTCATTTTATAGGACATTTTCCATACTACCATCGAGCAATTTTATGGAGAAAAGTATGCAAAACGATCCAAAACAATGTAAATCTGAAAATCAATTGTTGATTGTTAATAATTTGGACCCTTTATCTTGTTAGTAATATGCACCCTTTAACTTCTGAAGGAGGAGATACATTTCAATTCCATTGTCTCAAATGTACCAAAAAAGAAGGATAATAAAGTTAAATACTTTGTGTTGTTTGTCCCCTGTTATCAGGATATAGTTTTCATCAGCTATGGCAACCCACTCCAGTGTTCTTGCCTGGAGAATCCCAGGGACGGGGGAGCCTGGTGGGCTGTCGTCTCCGGGGTCACATAGAGTCAGACACGACTGGAGCACCTCAGCAGCAGCAGCAGTCCCACTAGACTTAAAGAAAGAGGGGATAGCCGATTTTGAACCGTTCTGACTACCGAACAACTGACCCATAGTAGTGGAACAATATAACCCAGAATATTTTCAGAACTCATTTACCCAAACTTCATGATCAGTCTGATACAGGAAACAATCCACATCTTTTAGTCTTGTTGTATGTGTGTGGGCACAGGGACTGGGTGTGATGAGTTGACATGCTTGAAGAATAAGGACTAGAGACTGAGGGAAATGCAACTGATGACTCGACAACCAGAGCCTTCAGCCTGGCCCAGCCTGCATCCTTGATGTCACCTGCACTCTGGGGTTCTCCTTCCCTCCAAGCTGGAGGCAGTTGTCACCTGTGCTGGGGTCTCTGGAGCTGGGACTGTCAGAGGCAGCCAGCCCTACTTGCGCCATCAAGAAGGACAGAGTGTAAAGTATTGGGTCTTCAGTGGCAAAATCAGTCAGAGAGAGAGCAGAACAAAAAAGCAGGGACAACAATTGGAAAACTCAAAGCTAGGGAGTTCAGAGAGCCTTCCAGAGGTGACTTGAAGCCAGAAGAGGCAGCTTTTCATGGCAGGTTCCCTCTTCCTGAAAGGGAGCTGCTTGGGACACAGCCAGGTTTCACCTCCACTTTAGAAAGTGAACGTGGTGGTGACCACAGCAAAGATAAGAAGGGAGGCAGCTGCTATCCTTACATAACGCTTGCAAACGGAAATCCAGGGAGCAGCAAATTCTCCCTGGTGCATCCTAGCAGCTCACATGGTTGTAAAATCTTGAGGGGAGAAAAAAAAAACTGGGGGGATACCAAATATCAACAAATGCAAAGAGTTACTGAACGTCCAAAGGAAAATTCTGTATTCGCAAGTAAATGTGTTCCTTACAAATTACATGTGAGTAGAGTTCCATGACCAAGGAAAAGACCTATTTCTCTAGAGAAATGGGGGTTAGATTTCTGAGCTAGGTGTAAAGAAGGTCAAAACCATGCATTTGCATGCCACGCGGTGTAGTGCACTCATATGCTAGTGGTAAAATGTTAATGGTGCTCAAAAATTCATTTAGCTGGAGTGGGGAACTTATGCTAGTTAGAAACAAAACAATGGAATTTTAATGTCAGGCTAAAAATTTTGGATTTGATAATTAGACAACTATTAATTGATTATTTTCCTTTTCTTGACACTTTTTGAAAAAATTTTTCTCTTGGGTTTAAACCTTTTTCTGTCCACTTTTTTAAAGAAATCTTTCATTGCTTTTGATTATTCAAATCTCTACATTGAAGGAACATCAAGTCACTTGACTTTAGCTCAGTTTTCTCATCTCTATCATTAAAGTCTTGGGCTAGACTATTTCTGAGACCTCTTCTAATTTATAATCGTGAGTATGGGCAGTGTCAAAAAAATTAAAAATTATGTACAAAACCACTTGACACTGAAATAGGAAAAAATTGTTTCCACTTGCTTAATGACTCGGTTTCTAAAATTAGATATCCTCACACTGAGAGTTCAGTGAATCAGATGTTACAATCTTGTGTAAGTGATGATAAGATTATAACCTGCGAATCATCCCTGTTTCTTTACTTCTGTGACCCACGCCTTATTGTTCAACACACACTCCTGCAAAAGTGGAAAATGTGTGGGTGATAGAGGCCCAGCTGATGGCACATATGATAATATTCTTATAACATGTTAACAGAAGTGTAATATCCTAGGTGATTTTTTTTCCTTCCAAGCTCCTGTTAACAAAGATGATTATTTCTTTTGTTTTTTATTTTTTTATTAAATAAATTTATTTATTTTAATTGGAGGTTAATTACTTTACAATATTGTATTGGTTTTGCCAAACATGAATCATGAGTTTAAAAGGGAAAATAATGAAAATAAAGCACATAGAGCTAAAGATATTACAAATATCTAATGCCACAGTCATTTCATACTAAATATGATTGACCATCATATTGAAAACTAAATTTAAGCTACCATCCTACTGAAAAATTTTAGAGATTTGTTTCAACTGGATGTAATAAATGCGTGCTTTCTCTCTGGCTCCTCAGAATTCCCTCCCCAAAACTTGTGAACCATAGACCACTTTATAAAGTTGGAGACTGCATTGTTCACAGCTATGTCCCAGACCCAGACAATCTTCCCCAAAGCAGGCAGAGGCTCACTAAATGTGTGATGTATGACAGAAAGTTTTTGTGAAATGGTGAAATGTTTAAGCACAACCCCAAAGGTCAGGATGGCCTGGATCCTGCTAAAGTGACTCCTGAGGGCTCCAGACGGGGCTTTCCAGGTGGCACTGATAGTAAAGAACCTGCCTAACAATACAGGAGACATAAGAAAAGTAGATTCGATCCCTGGGTTTGGGAAGATCCTTGGAAGAGGGCATATCAACCCACTCCAGTATTCTTACCTGGAGCATCCCATGGACAGAGGAGCCTGGTGGGCTACAGTCCATAGGGTCTCAGAGAATCAGACACGACTGAAGCAATCAAGGCATGATTCTAAGGGCCAGTCAGACATTCTGGAAACTGTCAGTAGCAAGGCTAGCTAAGGAGAGTGGCAGAGGACCCCAACTGGACCTTTCTTTTAGCATTGCACAAACTGGGCTCATCCTTGGAGATAGGGGCCTGTGGCGGGACTGGACCAGGGGAGAACCCTCACGTCTTTAAGAAGGGAGGCAAAGACAGAGAAAGCAGCCAGCCCTGGCATCTAGTCCTCTGGCTGGGACTGAGACTAGACCCCAACTGAGAAGACAGGATAAGCTGTCAGAACTAAGATTTAAAGTTAGCAAACTTTATTTATTGCCAGCTGACTTCTTATTTACCACCTTCAAAATGTTATTTTTAACATTTGCTGAAAATAAACAAATGTACAGGTAACTGGGGTCACAGAGTTGGACCCTACTGAGCAACCAATGCTTTCACAGATAAATAATAACTTTTTAAAAATAAGCATTCAGTTTCTTTCCAAAGATGGTGAAAAATATCTTTAAGGAATGCTACTATAATAACCAAATATTGGAAATAGCCTCAATATTCAAATATAGTGCTTGGTTTATTCAAAAAGTAGAATAACCATGCACTAATACTATTGTTGTTTAGTCGCGAGGTCATGTCGGACTTTTTGCGACCCCATAGACTGTAGCCTGGAGAAGGCAGTGGCATCCAGTACTCTGCCTGGACAATCCCATGGACAGAGGAGCCTGGTAGGCTGCAGTCCATGGTGTCGCGAAGAGTGGGACACAACTGAGTGACTCCACTTTCATTTTTCACTTTCATGCATTGGAGAAGGCAATGGCACCCCACTCTAGTGTTCTTGCCTGGAGAATCCCAGGGATGGGGGAGCCTGGTGAGCTGGCGTCCATTGGCTCGCACAGAGTCGGACACGACTGAAGCGACTTAGCAGCAGTAGCAGACTGTAGCCTGCCAGACTCTCCTGTCCATGGAATTTCCCAAGCAAGAATACTGGAGCGGGTAGCCATTTCCTTCTGCAGGGTGTCTTCCTGTCTCAAGGATCAAACCTGTGTCTCCTGCATCGGCAGGCAGATTCTTTACCGCTGAGCTACCAGGGAAGCCTACACGAATACTATACAGCTATTTAAAATTATTTGTAAGTCTTCTTTAACATGTTAACATGTTATTAAGTGAAAAAATAAAGTAATAAGTAACTAGTATTGCACTTTTATAGGAAGAAAATTTATTTACAAAGAAAATGGTTCAGAAAGATATAAGCCAAGATGTTACCAATAGTTTTTGTTTCACAATTATATATATATATATATTGGCTTACCTGGAACTCTTAATTTTTCTGTAATGAACATGTATTACTTTTTCCGGAGGGATGATGTGGGGTGGGAGGTGGGAGGGGTTCATGTTTGGGAGTTCAAATAAAAAATTTTAAAAAAAAAGAAAAGCCCAAAACACTTGTTTTAATCAAGAGGAAAACAAGGTATGTCACAGATAAAAATGATGCACATATTTTTGTGCTTATTATAAAAAAAGAAACCATAAAGAAAGTGATAAAGGTGTATCATAATCTAATTTCTTAAAGCCAGTGTTAAAAAGCCTTAGGAAAAAAAAAAAGAAACAAAAAAGAACCAACCGTAAATTGTTCCTTGATGCACAGATTACACAAAGGCATCTGAGTGAAATTGCTCATGTCTCTGTAATACCTTAGGAATGGGCTGCCACTCTGGTGTGTGTCTGTGTTTGCTGGAGTGAGCATTACCACAGAAGCCTCCAGTACAGAGCTTTCTGTTTGTGTTGTAGCTGGAAAGTTAGAACACTGTTATGCGATACATAAACTGTAGGTCAGAGCAGTAATACAAAAATAAGAGCAGTTTTCCTTCCAGAAATCCAACTTAATTTAAAGTGACTGAACTCCGATTTATAAGCCCAAGGTACATTAGAGTTTGAATGCTTTTTGTTTCCTTTCAAATTTACATTAATATTTGGCTCAAGGCTCATAGGGAAGCAATTCAGCACCAGAGATGCAGTTTTTCTTTCAGAATGCTAAAATCAGTTTAGTTGTTTGGATTGTAGTAAATGGTGAGCTGTAGTCTCAGATGCCAAGTCTTCCTCCAGTTATAGATGTACATTACTGGAGTTTCTCATGGGGGACACTGTGAGAAACTTTCCTGTTGAATTCTTGGAGTTCAAATCCTGAAGAAAAACAACTAAATGCTCCTGAAAGAAGTAAGTTTCTACCCTCAGCTATATTTTTATAAAACCAGCTTAATCATTGCTGATCTCTTCAAAGAACATTTTGTTATTTTAGACCTAAGACTATTCCTTTTCCTGTGTTAAATTTGATTTCTAGACTCTTTCCTGAAAAGCAGTTTAGTATTTTGCATGTGACTTACTAGAAAGATTCTCAAAATATGGCTTATAAATCATTAATGTGCCATCAATTTCTAAAATCATCTTCCAGTTGAACTACAAAAAAGAGATTAAAATGTAATCACATAAAAAGGTAGTTTTTTCCCTGTGAGATGAATCCATTGTCTACTTATAGCACACACACACATACACAAAATTAACATTTCAAAAATGTAAAGAAGGTATCACACAATTTTAAAGTTAGGTATGAAAGGCATCAAAACATGGTTGAAAGAATACAGAGACTGAAATCACAGAAAGTTGATTTCAAGTCCTATTTTAGTCAATCATTTTTATTTTTTAAAGGTACAGCCAAGTTACTGTATCTCCCTGAGCTTCAGGGCCTCCTGTTTAAAAGGACAATAACCCCTCTGCAGTGGACTTGTAAAAATTAGGGAAAAAATTATGTTAAGTCTCTGTCATAATCACTAACAAATACTAAGTATGTAATAAATGCTAGCTGGGGGCTTGTTTGTTTGTTATCTCTTTGTTTCACTGTACTGTAAGCTCCTTGAGAGCAGAACTATATTCTCTTTTGACTCTCAACATTTTAACACAATTCCTTTCTCCTAGTAGTTGCTCAATAAACATTTGTTGAATTAATTAATGGAGTAATATAATATCCTGCAAGGACTGAGAGTTCCTACTCAGAATTGTGGCCTTATTGGAATATAATATACTAGCTTATGCCAGATTTCCAATTCCTCTTAAGTTTTAATTTTGTTATCAGAATTTCTCTAAATCTTTTGTATTCACTTTTGTAGAAGCTGGAGTGTATTTCCATGTCCAGTGTTTCCTATTTTCATTGCTATTTTTTTCCCATGTTTTCTGTTACTTCCTTCACCTTAAGAAATTCTTCCTTAGTGAGACAATTTAATTCTAACTTACATTTATTCTCTCTGCCTCTTCGGCTTTTGAAAAACCAGAATGTTGTTTTTTGAAAGGTCATTTTATTTTCTGGATAAGTCAAGAATTTGTCAGATTCTGCCATTTTATCACAACAGATTTTCTTATAGAAGTATAGTTGATTTAAAATGTTGTATTAGTTTCAGATAATGTTGTACAATATAGTGATTCCATTTTGTTTTGTTTTGTTTTTTTCCAATTGTACTCCACTCTTGCCTGGAAAATCCCATGGACGGAGGAGTCTGGTGGGCTGCAGTCCATGGGGTCGCTAAGACTCAGACACAACTGAGCGACTTCACTTTCAGTTTTCACTTTCACGCATTGGAAAAGGAATTGGCAACCCACTCCAGTGTTCTTGCCTGGACAGTCCCAGGGATGGCAGAGCCTGGTGGGCTGCCATCTATGGGGTTGCACAGAGTCAGACATGACTAAAGTAACTTAGCAGCAGCGTAGGTTGTTACAAGATATTGCGTATAAATCCCTGTATTATACAGTAACTCCTTGTTACATATTTATTTTATGTATAGTGTGTGTATGTTAGTCACTCAGTCATGTCCAACTCTTTGTGACCCCATGGACTGTAGAACATCAAGCTCCTCTGTCCATTAAATTCACCAGGCAAAATTACTGCAGTGGGTTGCCATTTCTTTCTCCAGGGGATATTCCTGACCTAGGGAGTGAGCGTGGGTCTCCTGCATTCCAGGCAGATTGGTCACCATCTGAGCCACCAGGGAAGCCCTTTATGTATAGCAGTTTGTGTCTATTAATCCCATACCCCTAATTTGGTTCTCTCCCCATACCTCTCCCTTTTGGTAACCAGAAGTCTGCTTTCTGTGTCTGTGAGTCTGTTTCTGTTTGGTGTAGATCCACTTGTATTATTCTGTAGACTCCGCATGTGAGTGATAGCATATAGTATTTGTCTTTCTCTGTCTGACATTATGGGCTTCCCCAGTGGCTCAGCAGTAAATCATCTGCCTGCAATACAGGAGCCTCAGGAGATGCGGACTTCGTCCCTGGGCTGGGAAAATCCCCTGGAGGAGGGCATGGCAACCCACTCCAGTATTCTTGCCTGGAGAATCCCCATGGACAGAGGAGCCTGTCAGGCTACAGTCCATATGGTCACAAACAGTTGGACATGACTGAAGGAACTTAGCACGCACACACACGCATGTCTGACTTTATTTCACTAAGCGTAATATTCTCTAGNGCAACCCACTCCAGTATTCTTGCCTGGAGAATCCCCATGGACAGAGGAGCCTGTCAGGCTACAGTCCATATGGTCACAAACAGTTGGACATGACTGAAGGAACTTAGCACGCACACACACGCATGTCTGACTTTATTTCACTAAGCGTAATATTCTCTAGGTCCATCCACATTGCTGCAAATGGCAATATTTCATTATTTTCATGGCTGAGTAATATTCCATTATGTTTGTCTTAATCTGATCATTTGTGAATGGGCATTTGGGTTGCTTCCATGTCTTGGCGTTTGTAAACAGTACTGTAATAAACACGAGGATGCACGAACCTTTTTGAATTAATATTTTTGTTTTTCCTAGATATATTCCCAAGAGTGGAATTGCTAGCTCATATGGTAGTTCTATTTTTAGTTTTTGAAGGAACCTCCATACTGTTTTCCACAGTGGCAGCACCAGTTTACATTCCCACCAACAGTGTAGGAGAGTTATTTTTTCTCTACATCCTCTACAACATGTGTCCTTTGTAGACTTTTTGATGATAGCCATTCTGACAGGCATGAGTGATAAATACCTCACTGTGGTTTTGATTTGCATTTCTCTAACAATTAGCAATGTTGAGCATCTTTTCATGTGCTTGATAGCCATCTGTGTAACTTCTTTGAAAAAAGTCTATTCAAGTCTTCTCCCTGTTTTTTTGATTGGGTGTTTTGTTTTCTTGCTGTTGAGTTGTGTGAGCTATTTGTATATTTTGGGTATTAACTCCTTGTTGGTTGCATCATTTGCAAATATTTTCTCTACTCAGTAGCTTGTCTTTTTGTTTTGTGATGGTTTCCTTTGCTGTATAAAAGCTTTTAAGTTTATCTAGGTCCCATTTGTTTATTTTTCCTTGTATTTCTTTTGCCTTGGAAAACTGATCCAAGCAAATATTACCATGATTTATGTCGAAGAGTGTTTCGCCTATGTTCTCTTCTAGGTTGCTAGTTTAGTGTCTTACTTTTAAACCACGTAAACTCAAAACCATTTTGAGGTTGTTATTGTATGTGGTCTGAGGGAATGTTCTCATTTCACTGTTTTACATATAGTTGTCCAGCTTTCCCAGCACCACTTGTTAAAGAGACTGTCTTTTCTCCATTGTATACGCCCGCCTCCTTTGTCATAGATTAATTGGCCAGAGGTCCATGAGTTTATTTCTGGGCTCCCTACAGAACAAAACTTTTGACATGTTGAAATGGGTAAAGCCTCGCAGTGGTGGGCTGACCACCATGCCAGTTTTACCACGTGTGTTAGGCAGGCATTTGGCGGATCATCCAGATAAGGTCACTTCTCTGCTCCTCCATTTGCCTTCCCTCAGAGACAGTGCATTGGGCCTTTCACTTAAGTGTGTGGACATCCTTTCCTATCCCTTAATAATCTCCTATTCCCTTCAGTGTATGCGTTCCTTTTAAACAGGTGAACTGTATCAGTTAGGGCAGGATATATTATGCTTTAGTTACAAACAGCTGACAAATCTAAATGGTTTAAAATGAATTTTGTT
Organism: Oreotragus oreotragus; assembly: GCA_006410675.1. Lineage (NCBI taxonomy): Eukaryota > Metazoa > Chordata > Mammalia > Artiodactyla > Bovidae > Oreotragus > Oreotragus oreotragus. Next base: position 251,745 of record SJYX01001532.1, read on the forward strand.
TCTCTCTCAAGATACATGCTCACCATGGGTTGGCACTCCTCTGTTCCATTGGGCTTCAATTTAGTACCAAGCAAACAGATAAGATACTACCTGGAACAATAGCTACTGTGGCAAAAAGAGAAATATCTGTGACACATCTCACACTAGCCCTTAAAGCTTTCACTTCAAAGCAGCATGTATCATTTCTGCTCGTATTTCAGTGACCAGGGTAAGCTTTATATCATCCTGTTTTAAAAGGGAATGGGTCAGTACCCTCTTACCACCTGTCTAAAAGAACTAGAAATTACTGGTAATGAGATTAATGCCTAAGATATATATCTTTTTACCTTTCTATCTTTCACTTTAGTGTATGGTTAATAAGGTAAGTGAACTTGAAATTTTAAAATATGGAAGTAAATATGAGGTTCCACAGGTGGGACAGGATGCATAACCAAAATGAACTGGTAGAAAGATTTAAAAAATGGAACCAGTGGTCACGATAATAGTAAATAGTGGTAATAGTCACATACAATTGCTTTATTATTTATATACAGACTGTTTTTAATACAGTTAATGCCCATCCTTAAGAAATCAATCATTTGAGAACAGTCTGCTAGAAAGAACATCAAACTCTTAAGACAAAACACAAATTTGCACTCCTGTTTCTTTTTTGTATGTCCTGCCTAACTATAAATCAACTTCTTTTCCTATATCATTTTTTTGACTGAAAATTGTGCCTACCTCTTTTGACATATGGACATGGCTAAGTCAGCACAAAGTGTATACTTGCCTGCTTAGGCCTTCAACAGTACTTAAAGGTCATCTGCCTTGAAGACAGGTTAGGTCTGGTCATAATACTGAAAACTCACAAATAGAGGAGTAAAAGAGTTCTCCTTGGCACAGAGAGAAGGCCCTGTGAATGTTAATGTCAGCATTAATTCCATCTATGACCTGAGGCAAATCACTTAATTGCTAGCTGTCTTCCTTTTCTGGTCCAAGGATAATATTAACATACTCCTCTAGGTCTTTGTGAGGCATAATATATAGAATTGATTGCAAAGGCATTTTCAGAATATGAGACACTGTTGAGACATTCAATGTGCTCTGAATTCCCATTCTTGCCAACAATTCTCCATCGTAGAGGTGACTGTCTGGCCAGAGAGAGAAACGTCTGAGACCAGGCATAGTTCTATAGGGCAGAGATGTCACTTTCTGAATTCCAAGTAGCAGAGTCAGGGATCTGTGTTGTGGTTTATATCTGGGCTAATGAATGTACTGATCTTCCTCCTTTCTTCAAGCTTTTTTTTTTTCTAGTTTCTATCCTAACCACTTAGCAGAGGTGATAAAATTCAAATTAGTCCTTTTTTGCCAAATATATTATCTCTAGGAAAAAGTTAGACTGGAGAGCTGGTTATAAGTAATACTGTGCTTTGGGTTTAGAGTGATAATATGTTTATTTGGCATTTGATTGTTTGCAAAGTGCTTTCATAGCACATATAATCTTATTTGAGCCTTACCTTATCACTCTGTGAGATGGGCACCATCCTATATTACAGAAAAGGAGAATGAAGCCCAAAAGATTCAGTCCATTGCCCAATGTCACCATCAGAATATATAAGCTCAAACCTAGATTTTCTGATTCTACATGGACTTAATCTTTTATTCCATTGTTCCAGGCTTGTGCTTTTGGCAGAGATAGGTGACACCCATCTATAAATCATAATCAGGTGGAACTAAGAAAGGGTAGGAAAAGGGGGGATTTATTGAACAAGTGGGGAGGAACTTATTTAAAGCCAATTACAAGATTCTTTTGCTTAGAAACTAAAAGGAACTAACAGTCACTTTAAAATTAATCTTAATATTCTGATGAATTAACATTAGTTTGGTTAACTAATCAGTTTTTCTCTACCAGAGCATTCAACCAGAATGAGGAGAGGGGAGATATTTTTAATTTCCAGTAAAAATGATGACTTCATTTCTTAATGATGGCATTAGCCAATGACTATGCTCCGTCTTCCCCTTAAAAAATAATAGAAATAAGGAGAGTTGATTTTCATTCATTCATTATGCATTCATTTACTACTATTTGCCAAGAAGTTTTAGTCTAATGGGTAGTGAAAGTGGGAGAAAATAAGAAAACAGTGGATGGTACCAAACCCAGAGGGAAAGGTCAATAAAACTGCTTGAAAGAGGCAGCCATTAAGTTGAATTAAGCAGTTAGTTAACCTCATGATGGGAGAGTTGGTTGGGTCAGTGGTGGGGCAAATGAAGTGGTGAATATAAGAGCAGACGTTTAAGTAGCTCTGCATGGCAAGAGGATGGCAGAGGAGGAGGGAAGTAGGGTAAGATGGCTAGAGAGGCGAACAAATGTTCAGCCTTGAAAGACCTGAACAGCTTGCCAAGAAATTTCGACTTTGTCCTTAATACTGTCAGAACCAGTGATGAATCTGACCAAATTAGAAAGGTCTGTGGTTCAGATGGGTTAAGGAACTTGGTAGGCTTGTCAGCCGACTTGGAAACATTCACAGAGGTTGTCAGTGAAATCCAAGCAAGAAACAAGCAAGTAAAGAGGGGCTGTGGTCTTTGCTCCATATCATTTAGCTCATACATGGGCAAATCAGAGACTAGAACTCATGTCCTCATTCCTAGGCTGCTGTTGTTTTCCCATCCCACAGTGCTTTCCTACCTTCAGCATTTTCTTTCTTTAAAGAATTCTATTCCTTTTGGAATGTGTGCTAGGATGCTAGAATGTTTTTTCAGGTAATCTCATTGCTAGAACTAAATATATATCATGGTGAAGTTAACGTTCAGACACTTCTCACTGGCAATTCCATCAATGTGATACTATTTGGTTTTCTTCTGAGAATACTAAAGCTGTTTTTACTTCTGTGGGTAAAAATAAAGATGCCCTAAATTTCTCCAGCTAAATACTTCAAACTTTAAGTTTTGAGTTTTCTTTATATTTTAGTTTGGAGAATAAAGTAAAGCAGTTGTTTTATTCTTTAGTATCAAAAAATAGTGGCTTATTGTTAATGAGAATTGTAGGGCTGGTTCAACTGCAGTGATAAGTTCAGAGCATAAAAGATCATATATCAACATGACCTCACTAACCTTCTCTGTACTAAATGACAAACTGCTAGAAATAGCCTTTGGATCAGGTCACAGACACACTAAAATACTTACCCTTCACCACAGAACTCTGTTGAACTCTATCTATCATTTACCACCTTCGATCACAGAAGCCTGCTTCAAGGCTAAACAGAATTTCAAACAAAGTATAAAAGGAGAGATAACTACCTTTGAATAGTTCAACATCTGATTTGACTGAGCATCTCTTTGAACTTTTGAAATAATGTGGGGAAAGATCACAACAGTTCCACTATGGTTTTTGCATTTATAGAAGGATTGTGCTGTAAGAGGAAGAACAGGATTTTGGTCAGTGGATTCTTCCTGGTATCTCTGCCTCACTTTCCTGTCCCATAAGAGGTTAACATTTTATCTTTGCTATCATGATGTTATTATTCTTTTCTTAATAGCAGAACCAGTCTCAGCTAATTGTGAATTGGTTAAGCTTTTTATGAGAATAGTGTGATTCAACTGAGGGTTTCTGCAATTGCCAGTGTCATGTTATACACACTTATCGCACATACTTCATACCCATCTTCAAATAATTGTCATTATTCCTTGTTTCGAATGTGTCCGTAAGTGACTGCCTTCAGGGAAATGATTATACATTTTATCATTCTAATATTCATGTGTTATTTTCATGTATTTTTCATGTGTGGGAGAAATAAATATTTAGGAAGGCGTGAAATTCTTAACAAGTTGGTGAAAGTGTTTGTTGCTCAGTCATATTTGACTTTTTGTGACCCCGTGGGCTGTAACCCACCAGGCTCCTCTGTTCATGGGATTCTACAGCAAGAATACTGGAGTGGGTTGCCATTCCCTTCTCCAGAGGATCTTCGCAACCCAGGGTTCGAACCCAGGTTTCCCACATTGCAGGTGGATTCTTTACTGTCTGAGTCATCAGAAAAGCCTGTCAATGAGATTTTACATTATACACAGCATTTATGCATTTGATTTTCAGACAGGCACTATGACTAACTAGAGCAACAAATGGAACCGTATGGACCCCGTCCTCACATTTATAAAGCTAACAAGGTAATAGCAAAGATGATTGGCTGAATAAATGAATGATCTTTGTTTTCACATAATCTTTTAACACAAAAAGAGTATATTTTCCTAGGGCAGAGCTAAATTACAACAAAAGAACAAATTAATAGAATTTTTTTTTCTGTATACACTGAATACTTTTATTGTTTTAAACCAGCAACAAAAAGAACTGTCTCGTATAGTTTTAACTTTAGCTTCCTCCCTAAAGTTTTTGCCACCCTCTTAATGTTAACCACTTCATTTATATATTATACTATGATTGATTCAGTCAAGAAAAGCAAAAATCAAAGCATGGATATTGTACCAGTCAGAAAAACACATGTATCACAACAAAATAGACGTATTACCTTCACACAATCAGATTTTCAAAAAGCAATCTTCTAAGTGAGAAAATGTGTACCTTTATATAATGCCAAATGATACATTGAAAGTTTACAACATTCCTGTTTGTGTAGCCCATGATTTAGGAGATCAATTTATTATGGAGTTTCATTGCATCTTCAGCAGTTAAGCATTTGAATGGTCTCACCGGATCTTCAACAGCTAAGCCTCTACTGAAAAGCTTTTAAGAGTTTATGTCGTTACCATCAAAGAAACTTCAGTAACATTCTGTTTTGTAAATCAGAAAGGGGAATGATTATTCCTCTGCTCACAGCTAACATAACAGCATGATGGATAAGGTAGAATGTGGACATTGTTAGGCATGGAGGAAGGGAAAGTCCCAGGAAGGTAAGTAACATTCCTAACTCCATTGAAAATCCATCAATGAGTCAAACTATGCATAGAGAACCTGCTATGTCTTTGGTACTGTAGTAATTTAAAGAACCATACATTGTTTCTACCATCAAGATTATTCCATTCCAATCTGAGAAATCAAACCAATGCATAAGCAAAAAATGCAGAGACAGCCCCAAACCATTCATCACTGCAGTGGTAGAATAAAAATTAAAATACAGTTGCCTACAGATAAAGTTGTTCATTTGAGATACATGTTATTGTCCTCAGTCCTGTCCCAGAATCAACAGGATAAAGGTGGGTGCTGCCACTGCCTGGACTGTTTTCTAACTTTGCCAACTTTGGCCAGAACTATCGCAAGTCACAGGAATGCTATTTTTATACTACTTCCAAGGACAAGTAAATGATCACAAGAAAAAGACTTTGGCTTGCCCAAATCTTCCTTCCACCAAGTTGACTCTGTAGTGGAATTTAGTATGTAAGAAATAGTCATAAAACTTTACTGAAAGAGTGTGTGCCTTGCATGTATTCTGATGGAGCCACACAGACAATAAGTGAATAATGGAATGAATGTGTTTAGGTACTGATACATGCTATGAAGAAAGTTGTTTTTTTTTTTCTTCTTACCAGCAATGCAAAATAACAACCTTAGGTTTGATTGGATAGGGCCATTGAAGCCTTATTAAAAGAGATGACATCTGAATTGAGACATCAATAAGGAGAAGACAGTTATCCAATCAGTGAAGTGGAGGAAGATCAATTCAAGCAAAAGCAAAGGCCCTGAAGTAGGAACAGATTGTTTAATTTGTGAAACAGAAGACAAAAGAGAGAAGCTCAGCATGACTAAAGTAAACAGAAAGAGGAGTTGTAGAAAATGAGATGGAAAAGGGGGCATGTCCAATGATATACATTTTTATAGCCTACAGTAGAGCCTGGAATTTTTACTTTTGAAGTGGAGAGATTTTTTAAGATGCTAAGTCAGGGAGTAGTTATATCTAAGCTTCATTTTAGAAAATAATCCCTAAGTGTGTAAGTAGTAGAAAGTGAAGACAGTCATGTTATAGCCTACATCCAGGTGAGTGATGAAGGGGAAACTGGACTGAGCCTTAACAGTAGAAATGAGAGAAGTCACTGGACTCAGGACATACAAAAATTACTTGTACATTTGGAAGTGATATTGAGTGAAAAAAGTGCAATTAAAACTTCTACATGTTTTCCTTGAGCTGATTAATGCTTTTGCCATTAGGGTGGTCCCTGAAAAGTTAAGAGGGAAGGGATCCAGGGCTCAGTAGAAGAGATTAGCTTTCGATTGGGTCACAGACAGTTTATCCAGTACATGTGGAAGGCAGGATGCATATGAGTTGCAATAGCAATGAAAGCAGATTAGAGAAATGATGGGAAGATGCTGTATTACCCTAACTGTAATCAGTTTTCTATAAAGAAATAAGCACTCAGTTCAGTTGAGTTGCTCAGTCGTGTCCAACTCTTTGTGACCCCATGAATCGCAGCACACCAGGCCTCCCTGTCCATCAAGACCTGCCTCTTGAGAAACCTATATGCAGGTCAGGAAGCAACAGTTAGAACTGGACATGGAACAACAGACTGGTTCCAAATAGGAAAAGGAGTACGTCAAGGCTGTATATTGTCACCCTGTTTATTTAAATTCTATGCAGAGTACATAATGAGAAATGCTGGGCTGGAAGAAGTACAAGCTGGAATCAAGATTGTCGGGAGAAATATCAATAACCTCAGATATGCAGATGACACCACCCTTATGGCAGAAAGTGAAGAGGAGCTAAAAAGCCTCTTCATGAAAGTGAAAGAGGAGAGAGAAAAAGTTGGCTTAAAGCTCAACATTCAGAAAACGAAGATCATGGAATCTGATCCCATTTTATGGGAAACAGATGGGAAAACAGTGGAAACAGTGTCAGACTTTATTTTTTTGGTCTCCAAAATCATTGCAGATGGTGACTGCAGCCATCAAATTAAAAGACACTTACTCCTTGGAAGAAAAGTTATGACCAACCTAGATAGCATATTAAAAAGCATAGACATTACTTGGCCAACAAAGGTCCATCTAGTCAAGGCTATGGTTTTTCCTGTGGTCATGTCTGGATGTGAGAGTTGGACTGTGAAGAAAGCTGAGCACTGAAAAATTGATGCTTTTGAACTGTGGTGTTGGAGAAGACTCTTGAGAGTCCCTTGGACTGCAAGGAGATCCAACCAGTCCATCCTAAGAGAGACCAGTCCTGGGTGTTCTTTGGAAGGACTGATGCTGAGACTGAAACTCCAATACTTTGGCCAACTTATGCGAAGAGTTGACTCGTTGGAAAAGATTCTGATGCTGGGAGGGATTGGGGGCAGGAGGAGAAGGGGATGAAAGAAGATGAAATGGCTGGATGGCATCACCGACTCGATGGACATGAGTTTGGGTGAACTCCGGGAGCTGGTGATGAACAGGGAGGCCTGTCCGTGAATCATGCTGCAATTCATGGGGTTGCAAACAGTCAGACACTACTGAGCGACTGAACTGAAGTGAATACATACATACATACACACACACACACACACACACACACACACACACACACACACACACACACACACTGGCTTTGTCAAAAAGTTCATTCGGGTTTGCTAAGTTTATCATGCATGTATGAACAGATTAACACAGGAGATTAACAACTGTGTCTGAGTAAGACCAAGAATGGAGAAGGCAATGGCAACCCACTCCAGTGTTCTTGCCTGGAGAATCCCAGGGACAGGAGCGCCTGGTGGGCTGTCGTCTATGGGGTCAGAGTCGGACATGACTGAAGCGACTCAGTAGTAGTAGTAAGATCAGGAAAAACTTTATGGTAAATAGGTATCATTGTGATAAAATTCAGTGACATCATTAGGACTCACCCTCCTTTACCTTTTGGAAGCATCTAACATGGAATTCCATTCTCATCTCCTTTGGATGCTATGTTTTCCTGGCCTTCCTCCCATTCCTGTAGGGGAAGCTCTTCTTCAGTTCAGTTCAGTAGCTCAGTCGTGTCTGACTCTTTGCGACCCCATGAATCGCAGCACGCCAGGCCTCCCTGTCCATCACCATCTCCCGGAGTTCACTCAGATTCACGTCCATCGAGTCCGTGATGCCATCCAGCCATCTCATCCTCTGTCGTCCCCTTCTCCTCCTGCCCCCAATCCCTCCCAGCATCAGTCTTTTCCAATGAGTCAACTCTTCGCATGAGGTGGCCAAAGTATTGGAGTTTCAGCTTTAGCATCATTCCTTCCAAAGAAATCCCAGGGTTGATCTCCTTCAGAATGGACTGGTTGGATCTCCTTGCAGTCCAAGGGACTCTCAAGAGTCTTCTCCAACACCACAGTTCAAAAGCATCAATTNATCATTCCTTCCAAAGAACACCCAGGACCGATCTCCTTTAGAATGGACTGGCTGGATCTCCTTGCAGTCCAAGGGACTCTCAAGAGTCTTCTCCAACACCACAGTTCAAAAGCATCAATTCTTCAGTGCTCACCTGTGAATGTTAGGTGTCAATTGGCAATGAAGTAAAGCAGACAAGTAAAGCAGCTTGTTCAAAGTCATAGAGCTGTTAAATATTAAGTTATATTACGTGATAGGTGTGGACAAGGAATATTGCCTGCCAGTTCAGTAAACAGTGTTTGCAGCTGCCAAACCATCAGCTACTGCAGCTGCCCCCAAAAGGTGCCCCCTGAGGGGAATTCAGATGGAGAAAGACAGGATCCTGACCCTAGGTGGCCAAGATATCAAAGGAATAATTTCCATGAGCCCAGACTCTTGCATCTTTCCATACACAGAAAATCACTAAAGTTGTTAATTTAAGATGTCTGTTTTTAAGATTATCAGTAATCATTTGTAGTCAACTTTTTGTTTCAGTCAAAACGTCCTATGTATTCTGGCTCCTCCCTTACCTCTTTGGAACAGTGTCTCCGAGCTATCTGAGAAGCCCTAAGCTCTTCGGCTTAAGTCCTCAGTAAGTCTTCCGAATAAAACACAATTTCTACTTTGTAGCTTGTGCATTTTTTTGCCAGTGGACATAGAAGCTTTAAGCCAACTTTTTCACTCTCTTCTTTCACTTTCATCAAGAGGCTTTTTAGTTCCTCTTCACTTAGCTGAGAGTAAATTGAGAAAAGGTGGTGTCGGAGATCTGAGGAAAGCAAAGGTAAGAAAGAATCACCTTGGAAAGGGAGAAAGTGAATTTGTAAAAAAGAGATTGTGCTAAGATTGATTGGAAATATCAAGAGGTCAATTTGATATGTCATCATATTTGAAGGGAGGCCAGTTAGAAAGGTTGTGTAATTATTCCAGTGATCAACTCTGTGGGTGCTGGCCAGCAGTATGTAGATCATTGTGTTTAACTGTGGGTATTAGTTTGCTATTGCTGCTCCAACATACCATGAAAAACACAGTTATTATCTTATTTTGATTGAGGTACAAAAATGAATCAAAATGGGTCAAAAATGGGTCTCATCTGGCTAAATTTGAGATGTCCACAAGACTTCATGCCTTCTGGAGACTCCAGGGGAGAATCCATTTTCTTTGCCTTTTCCAGCTTCTAGAGTGCACTTCTTGGCTCACTGCTCCCTTCCATCTTTAAAGTCAGCATCCAGCTGGTCAGTTTCTCATGCTCCCAACTCTCTGCTTCTCCCTCTCTGCCTCGGTGTGCCCACCCAGATCATGCAGGATGAGCCTCCATCTCAAGTTCCACTATTAGCAGCATTCATTCCATCTGCAACTCTGCCATACACTCTAACATATTCACACCTTCAGGGATTAGGTTGTAGACATCTTTGAGGAGCCATTAATCTGCCTAGCACTATATCTGTTTAGGCTGCCATTATAAAGAACCATAGACTGAATGGCTTACACAACAGAAATTTACTTCTCACAGTGCTAGAAGCTGAAAGTCTGAGCTCAGGGTGCCAGCATGGTCAGTTCTGGTGAGAACAATCTTCCTGGCTTAAAAATAGCTGCCTTCTCACTGTGTTTTCACGTGGCAGCTTGAGAGAAAGAGAGAGCAACAGAGAGGAGTAGCAGGTAGGGAGCCTTGATGTTTCTTATAAGAACACTGATCTGTGGGTTCAGGACCCCAACCTTATGACCACACTTATCCTTAATTACCTCCTTCTAGGCACTGTCTCAAATATAGTCACGTTGGGGTTAGAACTTCAAAGCATGAATTTGTATGAGGGGAACACAATTCAGTCTATCACATACTCCATGGTTGGAGTTTTGACAGGTGAAGTATAATGAATAAAAGGGAGGTGGTGAGAAACTTGAGTGTTTTCAAGGAATAGTTATAGAGCTGAACCATAGAATCCAGACTGTAAGTATAGAGTGAAAATGTGAGAATGATAGTTAGAAGGACTCAAAATTGTAATTTCTGGTAATGATGGATCTCAGGAAGTTCAGGAAGTTTCTGGAGTAAGAAGACTAGAATCAGTAAGCTGAAAGAACAGGAGGTGATGGTTAGAGGTCAGGAGACTTTTTAAATGGGGTTTCAGAGGCTTGGGGTTATTGGAAATGGCAAGATTTAAGAGTTTTGAAACTGAAGAACACAAATAAACTAATAAGTCATTTTCCTCCAAAGTAAGTCAGATACCTATTGTTGACCTCACGGAGATAGTATGGTTCCAGGATCTTCTTTTTTTTAAGAATGAGTGCAGTATATCCATTTTAAAAAGTTTGCCATTCTGTTCCTGGTCCCTCGACCTGTCTGAAGGAAGAAGGCCTTCCTCCAGCCTGAGCTGGGTAGGGGTGAGGAGAGAAGTACATGGACATGGATTTCTATCACCCAGGGAATCAGGACCCAGAAGACGTATGTTCTATGTGGGGAGGATGTCCAGTCTATTTAGGGGCTAGTAAATGACTTAGAAAATGATGTTTAACTGCTCCCACTAAAGTTGGCAGTGTTATTTGGGATGTCTTCTATGGTACCTAGGGAACATTTTGTACCTAATTTGCTAAGGATATTTCTATTTTGAATTTAAAACTGTTTCATGCTTTATTTTGCAATATAAATATGGGTCATCTCATTGCAGCATTCATTGAAAGATTCTCTGTAGTGTACTTTGCCCAGAAAGCATTGAATTAGTTCTGCTCTATCGAAATCAATACAAAATTGTCTGAGGAGTGCACAGCTTCCATGTCACATTATTAAACTATCATTGTTTTCTTCCAGGTCTGTGCATATAATTTTTTTCTAAAGCATTATATAATGACAGCTTAGTGAAAACAAGAGGCCAGGTCTGCAAGTTCTCTGTAATTGGAGGGTGAATATGAGTTGGATGAGAAATCTACTGGATAAAATTAGAGAATAAATGGAATGGTACATTATGTGTTCTGAGGTCAATAGTTAATTAAATGTAATTATTGCAATCATATTATTAGAAAAAAAGACTTGCCTTGTGCCTTTGGAGAGAGTTTAGAAACAAGGTTTTGACTGTTTAACTAGTTAGAAACTAGTAAACATCATGCATCTTTAAAATACATTACTAAAACCACAGATACCAGTACATTATGGAATATACAAATACACGTTTCAGTTTAAAAAATGATTATTTTCACGACACTTCTAATAGGCTCATGTCTCATCCTACCATATGCCCTTTTTTCATTCTCACATGCACGCTTCCTGCTTCCTGCAGCTTCACAATTTTCTGAACATCCTGTGAAGCCCAGCTTTTTCCATAGAGATTTGTTTGACCCCAAGACTCCCACACTGCTCATTTCTGGCTTCCCCTTGGCCTGGGGTTAGTACCACTGTTCCCAAGCCAAATCATCTCTGTTGACTAGTCAACATTTTACAATTTAACGTCCATAAGGACAAATTAAATCCTACAAAACCATCCTGACCCTGGGCACAGAGTCAGGCTCAAAAGCCTGTTTATTGATTCAGTGAATAACTGATGCGTGCCTCAATTCCCACCCTGTCTCAGCCACTCCACCCGCCAGCTTGAGATTCATTTAGTGATGTCTGGTGACAGGGCAGGGGAAAAAGCAATGTATAGACTCTAGGCCACAGTTCCAGGTTTCATAAACAATTGTATTTACTTTTAGACATATTAAACTAGTGGAAAAACAGCCCAGCTCTCCAACAAGCACTCATCTAGCAAGAGGTCACCATGTAACAGGGTAAATGTTCTATATGTGTATGGGTACACATGTAAACAGTATCACTATAGCTCACTGTTTCCAAGTCCCTGCTCTCAAGAAGCTGATAATAATTCTGGCTTGATGAAAGACATGGCATGTTGAGAGAAATTTTTGCTTATACTTTCTATAATTCCTACTAAAATGTAAACATCATGAGGGCTTAGAATACTGACTATGTCTTGTTCACTGTTGCAGCCTTAATAACTAACAGAAAACCTGTACACAGTAGTCACTAAGTACACTTAAATTAATGCCAGATTGCTTTTTAACATACAAGAGACTGGGTGTGACAGGAAGGGCAGTCAGTACTGTCCAAGACTGCAGAGGCAGCACACGCGGCCCTAACCCGATGTATTATCAAAATCACTGAATCAGCAGCAGCCATGGATGCTTTCCAAAGAGAGGAGGGAGCTACCAGGTCCAGAGATATCCAGTAAAACCAGGAATCAATACCTGGATGATGAGGGAGGGGAAGAGAGGTATACCACAGTGGGAGAGTTGATGCCCATTTGAACCAAGTCTCAATTAAGGCTGGTCCCGGATTTTTTCCAGGGAAGTCTGTTTAATCCCTGGGCTTCCCTCGTGGCTCAGATGGTAAAAAATCTGCCTTGCAATGTGGGAGACCTGGGTTTGATCCCTGGGTCAGAAAGATCCCCTGGAGAAGGGAATGGCTACCCACTCCAGTATTCTTGCCTGGAGAATTCCAAGGACAGAGGAGCCTGGTGGGCTTCAATCCAAGGGGTTGCAAAGAATTGAACACAACTGAGAAACTAACATACACACAAACATGTAATCCCTGGTTCCCCTAGATAGGCAGGTGGAGGTGAGCTTCCTCCTTCAAAACTGGCTCCTGAACAGCAGTCAGAGTGGATCTATAGGTAGAGCCTCTAGAGAATTCCACTCTAAGTAAAATCAGGAATGCTAATGATCAGCAATTTCATGTTGGTATGAAAAAGTAACATATACATACATACAGGCAGACATCTTCCACTTAAACATCTAATAGATAAAAGGATCAGTTCACTTAGGAGACAAGTACAGGAATACTGTATACATGCTTAGTAGCTTTAATGAAGTATAATTGACATATAATAAACTACACATGTTCCATAAAAACATCTATTTCTGCTTTATTAACTATGCCAATATTCAAAAGCAGAGACATTACTTTGCCGACTAAGGTCCGCCTAGTCAAGGCTATGGTTTTTCCTGTGGTCATGTGTGGATGTGAAAGTTGGACTGTGAAGAAAGCTGAGCGCTGAAGAATCAATGCTTTTGAACTGTGGTGTTGGAGAAGACTCTTGAGAGTCCCTTGGACTGCAAGGAGATCCAACCAGTCCATTCTGAAGGAGATCAACCCTGGGATTTCTTTGGAAGGAATGATGCTAAAGCTGAAACT